>JBBDHI010000015.1:13894820-13904897 GCA_037177115.1 Craterocephalus stercusmuscarum
TTTCCTCCTCACTCACATGTATGAGAGGAAAGATGACAACAGACCCCAGGTTTAAAAAAAATGAAGTTCTCCTTTAAAATCAAACCAGGACTTGTCCTTTCAGATGAATGAATTTCCATAACATCATGTTCGCACAGAGCTGATGGTGTTGCAGGATTGTCATGTTTTGTTTCTCGGGTCCAGTGGCACATAAACATAAATGGACATTAAATGTTTTTTTTGTTTTCCTGAACTAAATATGGACTCAAATATGTGCAAATGTCAATGTTTGTCAAGGATGTGAAAGCTCTATAAAATCATGCATAACTTTTCAACGCAGTTGGGTAACTGATCCATGTTTAGTGGAATTTACAAATTACGTTGTCATATAAATTAAAGAAGACTTCTATTTGCCCGGGGCTAGATGCAGGCCAGGACTGCCCATGTTTCAGTGTGAAAATTGTGACTTTTCACTGCAGGGTGTGCCCATGTGGCATGCTGAAATCCAGTGTCCTGCCATAACATAAAGGTTGTCATTTATCAAGCACGTCATCCATTTGGTGTCAAACTTTCACAGATTAATCATGGTCCCACCCTGAACACATTTGACTTCATCCTTTCAGTGGTATAGCCTTGCCCACTGGGGACAGGAGGTGACATTTTTTACACTTACTCCCATACACTCAGAAGATGCAGGCTTATAACCCTTTGGGTGGCATTAAAAATAAAATTATGTATATTTGTGGACAATGCTGAAAAAGAATTCCATGTCAGAAAGCCAACAAATGTAATTGAACTGCATCAATTCTGTCAAGAAGAGTGGTCAAAGATTCAACCAGAGGCTTGCCAGAAGCTTGTGGATGGCTACCAAAAGTGTCTAATTGAGGAACATGTAACCAAATATTAACTTTGCTGTATGTATATTTTTGAGCCATCAGATTTTGTCACATTTCCAGTTGCTATAAAAGAACCAAACTTCATGAATATTTTTTGTGACAAAGAAGCATCTGTTCCAATCAGTCTAACAGACAAAAATCAGAGTTGTACAGATTAATGGAAACTCAAGAGAGCCAAGACATTAATTATGTTCTTCACAAGTGTGTGTAAACTTCTGCCCTCGACTGTACATTTTAATCAAACACCACTCACAAATTTTGTTATATTACCCTGAAACTTAATCAGGATAAGCCTACGATCCTTGCAATTTTAAATTATTGAAAGCTATTGGTTTCATTAAAGGGTATGGTCATAGCACCAGTTATATATTGTCATTTAAGACAAAGTTGTTATATATGTCTTAAACAGCACCAGATTTCATTTGTTGGAAACCAGTGCCCTCCTCAACACAACATGACACCGTGTTGTCATCACCCACTGGTAATAAGAAGTCCTAAGTTTTACATGGGCGGCAGTAGCTCAGTGGATAGAGCTGTCGCCTACTAAGACAGGAGGTCAGCGGTTTGATTCCCGCTACATGCGGAAGTGTCCTTGGGCAAGACACTGAACCCTACCCTGCCTCCCGATGTGCCTATCGGGGTATGAATGTGTGTGAATGGTTAGTCTCCAAAAATGATGCCTTAGTTTTCACAGTGTCATGAATCCAGTTCCTTTCTGTTTAAAGAGGGCCTATTATGCTAATTTCTGGTTAATTAATCTTAATGCATGAGCTCACTAGGGCAGGAATTGATCCAGCATTATTCACAAAGGCGTTAATTTATTTTAGACCGTTCTGCTCCGTAGGCCCTCAGCTCAGTCTCTGCCAGACATTTTCCGCATTAAACCCCGCCTCCCCCCTGATACAGGCTGCCTCTGATTGGCAGGGGTGCCTTTTTTTAAAAGAAGACCGATCTGCGCACAGCGGCTGTTTTTACCGTCCAACCACGTCAGAAACACTCCTAAACAAAACTAAGTGAAATAAATACTTTCAGTGACAACACAGACCATCCAGGCGTACATGCTCAAGCCCCAATCAGACCTGAAAATGAAAATGAAAAACTCACAACAGCAAATGGGCTTTCTTGTCATGAATGCAGACAACACAGAAAATATATCCAATAACTAAACTCTCTCATCTGTGAAAAAACTCTCTGAAACTGTTTGTTTTCAGCATCATGGCATCTAAATGCAAAGACATCCTGGGACACTCGAACATGTGCTTATGTGATAACATCACTTGTCTGATGAGGATTCAACGCTGCAACACTATAGAAAGCTCTGAAAAGTTGAAATAGCACGGTAGGGCCCCTTTAAGATCAGTCTTTTGCCACAAAACAGAAAGTTCACGTAACTCAGTAATTCATTATACTGTAATGGTCACATTTTCCATGTTGACAATAGTCAGACACCAGAACGTTTCCCTCTCATTTATACAAAATTTATACAAAAGATGCATCTACTGCATCAAAACAAATGGGTATATGGGCCCGTCTGCTTCTCAGGAAACCAGGTTCCTCACATTGCCTATCGTAAAATAAACTTTTTAATGTTTTAAGCCCATATTTGGCTTTTCTTTCAAGTCTGAGTTTTTTAAACTACATAAAGAATGAAATGTGGAGCTACAGTATAGTGTATGAAACCTTCTAGATCACAGGTTGTTGTGAGGTATTTGGTAGCATTGTTTTTCTGTAAACAGAATTCAAAGAGTTATAGACTGGTTTTGATTAAATCTTCAGGAAATCTCCATGGATCAATGGAATAGGGAATAATTTTTGCGATATGGGGGTAGATAACTTTTATAGGAGAACAAAGTAAACCTTATTTACATAACCATTTTCATGATTAAAAAACAAAGTGCTTCTAATAAAACCCCAAACACAGGAAATGAGAAACAAATGTGTTGAAGTAATAACTACTGCCTCATTTGTAAATACCAACACATCGTTTATTTAGTGTTAATAACACATGCAAATCAATATTAAAGGGACACCTTGTAACTTTTGACCCAAAGATTAGCTTAAAGTGAGTAATGATGGATGATTTCTAGGGTTGATATTCAGTGCTTGGAGCAAGTCAATACCCTGAGGGAGCTGCCCTCTCCAGGAACAAGACATTGTAACTTTGCAGGGGTGGATCCGTCTGTCATAGGATCATGTGACCTGCAGCACTTTGCTTTGTAAACACAGAGGGCCATGCTTTGTGCTACTTTCCCCCCCTCTTCGATCCAAAGTTTCTCATGGCTGAACAAAGTAAGAAGTTAAAAACGGCATCTGAAGACACTACAAAGAGAAAGACTGTTAATTTTGTGACAGTGTATTGTGGCCTGTGGGAAGTTACAGGTTTAGTTCCTCTAGTGGCCAAAAGTTACATTTAAATCTGCCCCACTGTATCTTCAGTGTGTCCACCTGTAACTGTGTCAACAGGACTAGTTTATTAGTCTGCATGTCTATCTGACGCTCACACCTGTATAAGTACTGACCAACACAAAGTTAAATCAGCAGTCAGTGCTGGGTTTCCAGTCTGCAGCAGGCACCACTTAAATTTTTCCCAATGTATTTTGGGAGACTACACAAACCTCCTGCCTTCTTTAATCCACATTATTTGAAATAATCTGATTCTGGCGTCTGTTTATGTCACCTACAGTATACTGTAGAGACAAAGATGCTACTTGGTCAAAGCAAACAATCTACCCCATTTTTATGTAACATCATGACTGACTTACGATTTGAACACAAACCTGAAATTAAACAGATGAATGTTTTAATTAATAAATCAACGCTTTGCTAATGAGGTCAGTTCATCACTTGACAGAACAAGAATCCACACACAAACAAACCCGATCTGTGAGCACCAACTGCTTTCATTTTCTTCCTCTGAAATGTTCTTTATATCTTATTTATCTTTATTACCAAACATTGAAAGAAAAAAAGAATATGAAAGACAATAAACTTAAGTGGCAAAGCACATTGAATTTTTTAAATACAACTATTTACAACGAAAGCATAGCTAATGATCGGGTGCTGATGATAATGGAGTAATTTAATGTGCTGTGGTCTGCTGGGGAGCAGCTTCGGTGCCAGAGATGTCAGCAGCATCAATAAACTGAGATATCTGAGTCAGTGAGGAAGAGATGGTCACGGAGCAAACTGCTGTTCTTTGTGAACGATCCATCACACCTCCTATGTTTAACCCGGAACAGCACTGTGAGGCCTCAAACATCTCTGACAGATATTTAAAAGCCAGATGGGTTAAGAATAGTAACTGAAGGACACATATTAGGAAACCTTCAATATTACAGTGGTTAGGAGAGGGGGGTTTGGTTCAAGTAAGGATTTTGCCAGGGTGGTCTTCTCCAGCTGTCAAAACACTAAAAGAAATGAGTTAAAATCATGCCTACTGCAGACAAGTGGCTGTAGGACTCTCTCACACACACACACACACACAAACACACTACCACCCAAATGGACCCTTTTAAACACAGTAATTGTATGTTTTTGATTTTGTGGAACATTTAGGCTGGCTGTGGGGTGTAATAGTGGGCACCACGACACTGCAGCATGGCCAGTCACCAAATGCTGGAAAACACTGGTTGGTTCCATCTTTGTTTATTGGCATGAAAAGGAAAGCACAGACAGCAGCTCTGCTTGTGTGTCTTGGGCTTAGGCTTCACATAATTGTGTCTCTGTTTTATGTCTGAGTTTGTTTAATTTGCATAAGAAAAGGAAGGTAAGGGAATAATGTGGTGTTTGGGTGCTGAGTGACTGAGGCTCCATGTAGATGTCTGTCTTTAAACAAACTGAGATGTGTGTTTGTGGCAGAAGGTATTTTTACTCTGAAATTTACCACTGCAGTGCTAAAGGTGGCATGAAGTCAGAAAACATTAAAAGGGAAAAATTGGGAAAATGCACATGCAAGTTAATGAAATCAAGATCTGATCTCATTCCATCCGAAGAGAAATTACTATCAGGAAGATAATAAAAGTGCCTGATAAAAGCATACATATGAAAACAAGTGATGGACAGGGGATTGTTTCCATCTGTTGCAGGCACCATGCAGTAAATTCTGGCTAATTTATATGTAGGCCTGTAATTGTTTCAATTTCATATTACATTCCCATCCTTTTTAAAGACAATCATAAAAAACATAAATATACTGTATATGGAATCCAGGGTGAAAAAGGGTATCAGAGGAAGAGCATTCAGAAAGTAGGGAAATAGTTTCCTCACAAAGTCTGTCATCTGGAGGGAACGTAAGAAATAATTTGTCAAGTTTTACATCTATATAGGTTAACTCTGTTGGTGGAAAAAAGATATGCTGGAAGAGATAAAGATATTTGTTAAATCCATCAACAGGAATGTGTCAAATCTTTTAAAATTACACCAAGTGAGCTAACTGGATATGAAACGTACAGGAGCTAAACATCCATATATAGTATTTACTTATAAGTGGTATATACAAATATTTATGTTAAAAAAGAGACAGATTTATGACTTTCAGTAGTGCTGATAAAAAGGATAACCATGACTCACCGGGAAAACACAGAAAGAAAGACTAAACTTATAACTTTTTGCAAAGAAACAGAAAAACACACCATAGAGGCTCAGTCTAATTCAAAGTGGTGGGTGTTCCTCTCACTGCTTCATTTAGCTGCTCCTTGCCTTTCATAAAGCCTGGAGATGACCTGTATTATTGCTGGTAGGGGTAATTAACCAGCAGACAGACGCTCTGCTGTGGACTCAGATACTTGAAGACCATCAGACACACAAGCATACTGTCTGCTTTTATATTGCTTGTAATTAGTCAGGATGGCGGGTGAGGGGGGCAATAATCCAGATGAAAAAGCCTCATATTAACCCACTCATTACCAGACCTGTTTGAGACTAGCACATCTTTTATTTGCACAACATAATCATCATTTGTTTCCTCCTTGTTTTGACTCCAGTCTCCACCAGCGGAAGTCTGGATACAAAGATTTACAAAAACCGAAAATTGTTTGCAGCTTACTTATCTCACAAGTATGTGGGACTTTCATCAGTGTTATTTGTAATGTTAGTATATCAGTAAAGATAGCATACTGGAAGAATAAAGATGGTTTGGAGGGGTGGCATTCAGAGAAGTGCAAAGTGTATTTCAACAGTTTTTCTCTCAAAGATGGGAAACTCACCCAAAGCCAACATGAAGACTGAAGGGGATATTTTAATCTGAAACTATTCCTGTAGTTGATATCAGTGTTGTTGATTGATAATGGTTTTGCCCATTAGTAGGCCTACTACTGCAGGTTAGAGTAGACTGTGTAGCATCCCTTTCTTGTATTAGCTGTAGTAGTTTGGAATTCTGGATGCTAAATAGTCATGGGTTTTTTGTTTCATGGCATGCCAATTTCTCTCCACTGGTGAAAAGTGTGAGCTGCATACACGTCAGTTCAGCACCTGAACACCTCTCCTATGAAGCCATGCTGTTGGGATTCATGCTGCATGTAGTTTAGCACCATTTTGCTCAAATTCAAGAGGCCTTTACTGCAAGAGATGATCTCTGGATGACCAGCTGTTGCTCCAGAACCTCTATTCACTTTTCAGCATTGATCATGCCTTCCTAGATGTATTCTCTGCTGAAGACTGCATCTCCATCTAATGTACGAAACCTGCGGGCCAGTCATTCAGTCATAACAACCTGTAGCCAAAGACGAATGACATAGTGGCCACAAAGACAATTAAGAAGTCAGTCCTTGAATACATGAACAGCAAGTATGGAGACATTGTGATTCAGGAACTGATCAATCCTTTCTGCTTGACCCACACATGCTCACCGAATATATGTCAAACTGAGAGCAGTCATCCAAGCCAAATCAGATTTTGAAGAGGAATCCCTTCAATCAGAGCATCAGCTCACAACTGCAGATGGACTCAACTGACCCAAAGTTCCTCCAAAGGACCAAAGAAAACCGTGGGAAGCTTATAAGGACAGCAACTGAGACAAGTGTGTCTGAGAGGAAATCCCAGATAAACCACATACTTGAACTATTCACCTGCAGACAGCATTCCTCGTGTTATGGAAAATGTTAGGTAACCTTTTCTCTGATGAATAGTAGCTCATCATGAATATCATCACACATTCCCAGCCTTTGCCATACAGCTGTTCTTAGATCATGGGTATGGAGATGATCTATAATGATTGTTGCTTAGATTTCTAGAGGGTTACAAATAATTTTAACCATATGGTTCTTTGTTTTTTTATACTGTGGAGTTGACAATTCAAAGGTTCAGTGAAACACTATAAAAGGCTTTGATCATTACTAAACAGCCAAGTCATAGCTTACAGTATTATGGAAACTTGACAGAAAAAACAGCAAATACTTGCTGGAATATTGATTCATATGTCATAACAACTATAGAAGCAGACAGACAGTAGATGTCCCAGATGCTCTGACAACACATTAAATTGTAAGGAAAAAAAAACTCGACATTCACATTTTATGTCATCAGTAGTTGGACCATGGACAGCTGGTCAGCTCTGAGTCATGTGTTGAGATAACCAAAGGTGTCTCAAGTCTGGACTTCCTCTTTGGTTCTTCTGTGTTTAAGGATTTTAGCTGGTGACATTAAAAGCTGTTTTTAATATGGACAATACTGAACCATGGCTGTTTTTGGAACTGCCTTTATAGATGTTTCACTGCTGTTAAATGGGAAATTACTATTTCTAACTTCCAACAGGTGAAAAGTAAAAGAACAGCACACAATAGTCAGATTTCCTTGCAGGTACATAAAACATTAAACAAAGTGCTGGTACATCAATCAATCTTTATTTGTATAGGACCTTTCTACGACCAGAATCGGCCAAAGTGGTTCACAGGATTAAAATAAATTAAAACATAATTAAAAGCATTTAAGACAACAAAATAAAACAATAAAAGGGAATACAATAAAACATAATAAAAGAAAGTGTCACTATGATGCATTAAAAGCCATACTTTTTGCTTTAAACAGTGGCATGTCCGTGATAGTTTGTAAATCATGTGGAAGGGTATTTCAGAGTTTAGAACCTGCCTCTGCAAAAGAACGATCGCCCCACTGTTTGCACCTCGTCCGAGGGACCCGCAACAGATGTTGTCCAGCAGAGCGCAAGGCCCTGCTGGGTTGGTGATTGTTTAAAAGCTCACACAAATAAACAGGTGCCAGACAATTGAAAGCGCTAAAAACAAAAAATAAAAGTTTACAATCAACTCTATACTTTACGGGGAGCCAGTGGAGAGAATAGAAGACAGGTGTAATGTGGTCATGCTATTTGTTAGCATGCGCATGGCAGCATTCTGCATGAGTGGTAGGTGATACAGACAGGCTTGGTTAATTCCAACATAAAGCGCGTTGCAATAGTCCAGGCGGGAGCTAATAATAGTGTGTATGGCCTTCTCAAGGTCTCTCCAGCTCAGAAAGGGCTTGACTTTAGCCAGGAGACAAAGCTGAAAAAAGCTAGCCCTGATCACAGAATTAACTTGTTTGTCCATCTTCATAGTGCTGTTCAGTGTCACACTCAAGTTTTAAACCACATGGCTGAAATGAAGAAGGAGAGCAGGACAACCTGAAGAAATATAGTTTGGGGGGGAAGAGTTGCCAAACAAAATACACTTAGTTCAGGCATAGGAAGTTCTGTGACAGCCAGATTTTGATGTAAGCCACACACTTGTGAAGCTCGAGTGTACCTGCAGAGTTTGGAGCCACTGGGAGATAGATCTGCACATCATCAGCATCAAGATGAAAGGAAACATTGGGCTTTGAAATAATAGACCCTAAGTAGAGGGAGAACAGAACAGTGCCTAGAGCGGATCCCTGTGGTACACCATCTCTGTGGTAGAGAGCTATTAGTGCATTTATTTCTTCAGTTAAGTAAATATGGTTCACATATCCAAACAGGTGTGCGGAGGTCAGAGGTTGTTAAAGTGCGTTCCAACTGCAGCGAGATCAGACTTTTCTGTCTCCCTGGAAAAGTTATTGCCCGGGATCTGGACAGAAGAGTTCAATAGTCAGTCAGTCTTGGATTCTGGGGAGCTGTGCAGTTTTTTTGTCCTGATTTTGGAATGTTGGAAGAGTTTTTTGCTCTTGTAAGGAGATTAGAGGTGTAGGAGGTTTCATGTGAGTTTTCGTCTGCTTTGTAGACTTTGTGAGAAGGCTTACAGTTGTATCCCTTATCTTTGTATTTGTCAGTACTCAATGAAAACACAGGTGAAAAGTGAATAATATGTGAAAGATGCTTAAAAGATATGCGGCTGCTTTACCTTTATTATGGTCCAATTTGTCTCTGCAAAACCAAAATGAGACCTTTGCGCATATTGCTGGCAGTAAGTCAAGTTAATTTCCAGAGTGTGCTGGACTCCGTCATTGTTGCTCCTTTTAAAGTCAAGTTTCTTTATTGTCAATTTATCATATCTACATACAGCCATATGGCTGTAACAGTAAAAAAACAAAAAATATGTATGAAATAAGATCAAGTCAAATAAAAAGTGAGTAAATATATAGGACAAGTACAAACAAAAAATGGGTGATGAAGACATGAAGTGATTACTAAAGAGCAACAAAACAGAGATTGTCACAGTAATTCGCTGACTCAGTTCTGATCAGGATTTCTTGGGAAAACCAGAAAGTTTCAGTAGATTGGTTTATGACATCTTTGCTTTTTTAGATGGTGTGTTCCTGTCTTGATGGCTTAACTGAGTGAGACCTCTTTTATGCACTGGCGGAGTTTAGACTGGCAGCTAGAAGCAGCTGGGATAAGAACATGCCTCCAAGAAAATGAATATAATCATGCGGCTGTATCTCTGTTGGAGACCATCCTGGCCATCAGTACCATACCAATTTTCACTTAAGAAAAGGACAAATAAAAATGTGGGCAATGGTCCAGATACACTAATTATGCTAATTATTCTATGTTCATTAATTTAAAAAGTATAAAAAGAGACCCAGGCAAATAAGGCTGTAAAAGGCTGTGGTGCCATGGATATTGTAAGAGTCTCGCGATCACATTTGTCTGGTTGTACTTCCTCTTGTAAAACAACTAATGAGTGTATAAAAATCCAGAATCAATAAAGTTTATGAAACGGAATTCACATAATTTATTTATGTATTAGAAAACGCCACACTCAAAATTGTAATAAAAATGTGGTCCCAAGTC
>JBBDHI010000015.1:13952973-13965442 GCA_037177115.1 Craterocephalus stercusmuscarum
TTATAGTTCAGAATAAAGTCTCCAACATGCAGCCAATTAGGGATTTAATGTCGACTTCTCAGGAAGAGCCAAACCACAGACATCTGAAAGATTTTCTGCAGGACTCATATTAACCACATTAAGTCATGGTTACTGTCCTTTACCTGCTGATCAAATTCACCACAACATATATATTTTTTAAATCTGTAGCTCCCCCATGGGACTGGAATACACAGATCTGCTTTAGCCATTAGTGTACACATCCCTGTCAGGAGTACATTATCCTCTCCACTTTAACCACCTCCTTTGACAGGTGCATAAAGTCTATGAAACCCAGCATCTTCATGCAACTTGTCAGTGCTGTTACGGATCCATGTGTAGTCTCATTAACACACAAACATAAGCATCACAGTGCCAGGTGTGTGTGATGAGTGAGAGCAGACCTGGATCGTGAGTAGGAGTTCGAGCGGCTCCGGGAGTGGGATGAACGGGACCGTGACCTGGACGACTTTGAGGAGCGAGAACTGGAGTGGGAAGAAGACCTTCCTCGGCTTCGAGAACGACTCCTGGAGCGACTGCCGCCACGACCACTGGAGAACGACCCATAGCGGGGTTTGAAGGTTGAGGGGATAACACATTTAAAAATATGATGCAAGATCATCCAACAAAAAGATAAGGAAGCTGTCTGGCATCTAAACCCACAAAATGTAGCAAAGTAGAACTTTTGGCAATTAAATAAAAAACCCAAATGAGATGCAAGTCCTGACTGTGAAACAAGAAAATCAGAAACAAACACCCACCTGTTTCTTTTCTCCTGATCCTTTTTCCTTTTGGCTCTCATCTTGGCCCTGAAGAACTCATACAGGCCGTTTTGCTCCCACCCTTCACTGATGGAGTCAGACACGGCATCACTTCAGTCCATTTCTACAGCATTTTCTACCAGAATCTAGCACCGCTGT
This sequence comes from Craterocephalus stercusmuscarum, assembly GCA_037177115.1. Lineage (NCBI taxonomy): Eukaryota > Metazoa > Chordata > Actinopteri > Atheriniformes > Atherinidae > Craterocephalus > Craterocephalus stercusmuscarum. The sequence goes on from JBBDHI010000015.1 coordinate 13,953,912, forward strand.
ATAAACACTTCCCATGACAATTTTATAACTCTGCTCGGACTGTGTGGCTCACATTGATGTGCCCCAACCAATCAACGTATGTTGATTAACTTAATCATCTTCTTACAATATTCTTTATATCCTGTTATGTGAAGCTTACACAGCTTGACCGGTAGCAGCTCTCAGGGCAAATCATTCCAGAGGAATTGTACCCAAAATGATTGCTGATGTTTTCTAATGTTTAAGTAGAAATGGTGGCTCAGAGGAGTCATCAGTCCTATTCTATTCTTCAACCAATCACTGCTGTGTTACATCTAAACGACAAACAGCAGGAGATTAAAGCTGGAAATAGTAAACATGACTAAAAATGCTATATTCTTTAACTTTAAAAAAGACGATGATGATGTGTCAAACAAGCTCTACCTGTAGTAAACACAAAAAGAGTTATAAATCTGAATCATCCATGTCAGCTACAGCTATGTGGCCAGTGAGCAATGCAACACAGTGCTGAGCTGTTCTACCTGTTTCTGGGCCGATCATGGGAAGGAGGGCTGTAGAAAGCCTCTACAGCAGCCAGCAGGCGATCACTGGGTGGCATGGGAGGGGGCAGGCGGATGTCTTTAGGGTCCAGTGGTTTGTAATCACAGTCCTCAAGCTGTGAAAAGGAAATTATGAAGATCATGGGATATGTGGGTTTTACAGATGCTTGTAATTCATTCACTCATAACACCTGTCCTAAGATCACAAACACTCACTTTGACCAGTGGAGCCATGAGACCAGCCGGCAAATCAAAGTATGGTACATTGGGTACCAGACTGGGATCATCCTGAACTGGAGGCTGCCGATGACGCACATGAGGTGAATGACCATTAAAGCCGTGTGGGGGTGGACCAAACTCTGGGTGTTGGCCTCCCCCCCAGGGAGGATGTTCCGCTCCCATCCCTGGTGGAGGGAGCCTCTGACTGGGGTGGTGATGGGGAGGAGGACCCGGCATGTCTGGGAAACAAAGTTAGGTGAGTTTAGAATTCTCAGAAAAAAGAAAAAGACGTGACGGGAAGCTTTACTGATCGCTCCGTGTGTCCATGCACCGACCTCCAGGAAAATCTCCTTGTGGATAGTCGAAGCGATGTGGGGTATACGGCCGGTCAAAGTGGTGTCTGGGAGGAAACTCTTCCTGCATAAACCGTGGGGGGAAGCGTCCAAAACCGTGTGGAGGTGGGGGCGGCTGGTTGAAAGGAGGAGGCTGTTGGTGGGGAGGGAAAGGTCCTCTGAAATGTGGCGGTCTCTACAAAAAAGCAAGACGGACAGGGCAGCCATTCAGAAATATTACACAGTGTAAAAATCTCTCTGCGATGTAGAGCCGAGAAATCCCGGCAAAGTGAAAACGGAGTCAAACGCCACATGCCTGCATGCGTGGAGGAAACGGGGGTTCCCTCTGACCCCAGGGAGGCTGGTCACCCTGGTTCCCCCATGGTGGCTGCTGCTCAAATGAGTTCCATGATGGAGGCCCGGGGTCGGAGCCACCGGGGCCACTCCACGGGCCTCCTTCTCTTGGAGGACCTCCACTCCAGTTCCCCGGGTCCCTCTGCTCATTCCACATCCCCTCATGGCTGTTCCATGGAGGGCAAGGAGGGGGGGGCTGATTTGGGTCAAAAGGAGGCTGGGAAAATACAAAAAGATAGGAATGCTGTGCGTTCCGCTGAGGTCATAAAAACAATGCCTTAGATTTTAAAAGTTAAATGGCGGCGTCCGTCACCACAAGGGCAAAAACCTAGAGCTCTGCATCACTTCTTTAAAAACTACAGACTCTGAGGACAGTGTGCTTTAAATTCCACCCCATGCATGTCCATATGTGCGCACACACGCACGCACACACGCACGCACACACACGCACACACACACACAGGTCTTTACCGGCTGGTTGGGGTTCCAGGGTCCAACATGCTGGGCGTCAAACCAGGCAGGTTTGTTAGAAGGGATATCTGAGGGTCCACTTGAGTTATTTGAGTCCTGTGGTCTGGATGGAGCTCCATCAAAGTCCCCTGGCGGAGGACCCGACATGGGCGGCTTCACATCTGCACATAATATAAAGAAATCTGATATGTAGCTGGTAGCATGCAGAATGTGTTATTACCTGTAGGTCAATTAATGGAGGAGCAAAAAAACAAACAAACAAACAACAACAACAACAAAAAAAAAACAAAAACAGACTTTTTAAAAAATATAAACGTCCAGGAAAATAGAATGAAATTAGTTCAGACTGTTTTCTATTCAAAATATGCTTGTTTAATATATACATTTCTGCATGGACTGTCTCCTCCTCCCTGAAATGAATCTATTAAACAGAGGCCTGACTATAGTACAAAGACTACCAGTAGAGGGGACATGAAGTTCTGTTTACAATCACAGCATTTTAGATGGACTGAATGGCCAGAAGAATCAAATAAATTCTGCACAAGGCTGGATCCTTGACAACCACCTGTTTAAAACCGAGTTGTCTATATGTCATCACTCATAACTTTTGTGAGATCCAAAGTGTGTCTAGTTTATTTCCATTTAGTCTAATTAGTATTCTGTTGTATGTCTATGTATGATGTACTGTTCTATCTGTACTTGTAAGGTCTTGTGTAATATTCTTTATATGTATTATTTCCTGCTTTGGGACAGAAATTAATATTCTTGCTATGATCTGGCTTGTTTACATCAACCCCTTTTATACTGGTAGTCATAAATTAACGACACTAAACTAAAAGCATACAGCTCACCAGCTTGTGTGGTCATGGGTGGGGCCTTTTCAGGTTCAGCGGGGGTAGGCAGTGGTCCTACAGGGGCAGTGTGCTGCTGCTTCAGACTAGCAACAAACTCCTCATGCTGCGTCTTCAAAGTCTGGATCTGCTGCTGGAAAGCCAGCTGAATGGGCTGCACTGCTGCAGCATACTCTGTTATCAGGGATGCCTGAAAACACAAGACAGTCACTATAAATTAAATGAAAACTATCAAGGGCTTTATTTTTTTACAATCAGGAAATCACAAACGTTCCACATGTGTGACCAATACATATTTGCAATCTTTAGAAAATAGCTCACACAATATGGAGGAGAGCTGAATACACTGTTAGTAAGAAGAATATAACATCAATGTAGTTAAGTTGTCCTGATCAACGTGGGTTTTATTTTTGTCCCTGATACAGATGTGAGCATTTCAGATGGAATATGTGCAGATATTGGGCCTCAGTCTGTTGCACTTTCCTTCTTACGCATCCTGATGGCATACAGTGACGCTGAAGCTTTCTTTTAGATCAAGACACATGTTGTTTTTTTAATGCGCATCAAGGTTTATTTAGCAAAGAAATGCAGGACTACATGAACCCACAGTTCAGTCTCTCCACGTTTCCTCTAACTCTGTAAGCTCCACTCAGCTTTCACTCTTCATCAACACTCGCCCTGGCCAACCAAATGTTTAAGTGTCACATTCATGGGACAGCTTTTAGAAAAACAAAGAATCAGATCCTCTCTCTTATTCTTTAAAAGTTATCAGCTTGTTTGGGTGGGTTTATAGAGCTTTATCTGTTTGCGTAATTTTATATTGCGATTACATATTTGACCTGTATTACTACAAATGGATATATTTCCACAACAACAGTGGTTCCCAACCTATTTTCCTTGAGGAAATTTACAATACTAAAAAAACAATGGAAGAAGTGAAAGAAGAACTGAAATTGTTACAGAAAAACATACAATTTTCTGCACAGAATTTAAAGTTGAGTCTTTTTTTAATGGAGCCTGATGACTGATCTGAGACTGGTTCCACTGACCTGGTACTGGCCGAGGCCCAGTGCTGGATTCTGGAGCTGCTGAATGGTCTCATCATCAAAGTAGCCATTTTTCTCCCAGAGCTGCAACAACTGGAGGGGTAGGGAGATCGAACAACATCGATAGACACAATTTCAACCAAAAACAGGTCCCAGAATATCAAAGCTTCCAATAACAGAGTGACTGATGTATACATGAGGCTGACAACATCCTACTATAACCACAATCCTGTTCATATTCAGGATAAGAATATTCAAGTCTTTAAATCGCTTTTATCTACAAAACCTGAAGATGCTGAAAATATGTACTGGTGGTTACCCTGGTAATCTTCTGTTGCTTCTCTTCCTCCACAGCAAGGAAGCTGGTGCAGTAGATGGGAACAACAACCTTCTGCAACGCTGCCAACAAATCCTTCTGCTGTTTCCGCTGACTGGAAGGAACCATTAAAACACACACTGTCACAGATAGTACATTCATGCATTATGCAGACCCATGCCAAGCTTATTTAGTTTCATAACCCAACCAATCATCAAAAGTTCAATTTCATGATGGTAACTACAATTTGGTTTTCTCCAATTCTCTCAGCTGACATCTTCAAACAGCCATCCAAACACCAAGATAAGCAATTTACATAACAGATTTAAGTCATCCAGCCTGGGAATGTCTGTCAGCTGGAAGTAACATCATCATCATCTGGATGATGCAAGTGAAGTAAAGAGATCCAAACACGAATTGCTTATTGTGGCATACCAGTGATGGAGAACGTCGTTGGTTAAGTAGATTAGGTGTAGGCGGAGCTCAAAATGTGAGCCATCAACAGTGATGCGGTTGCGAAGATGTGATGCCATCAGTTCACAGTGCTGTGGAGTCTTGGCATTAGTGAACATCCAGTTCTTACCAGCCTGACAAGAGGAGAAAAAGTATTAAGGAGATCTGAACCTTTTTAGATTGCGACACAAGGATACCTTAAAGGGAACAAATCATGCAAAATCCACTTTTTAGGCCCTTAAATACCTGTTTTTGTCTTTTTCGAGCGTTCAGGAGTGCAGAAAAATGTAATTTATTTACTTCAGGTGCCGCGGAAATATCTTATTAATCTTTTTGGGTCATATTTTTCAGTCAGTTTAGTTTTGTCCATATATAACGTTTTTCTATCTATTAAGTCGCTGTATTTGCTGCGGTTCTGCTAAATATGGTCATGTTATTTTTGAAAAACATTCGTTAGCAGCTAAGAAGCTAAGGGGGCGGAGTCGAACCAAGAAAACAAGACGCTGTAACCAGGAAGGGTGCAATGTCTGTTTAGATTTAAAGAGACAGCATCAAATGTAACTGCTCTCACTGACTGTAAAGAAACATCTCAGAACAGGAGTTAAGAAGGGGTGTGTGGAGCTATACTAACAACGATTTCAGACCAAAGGATTGTAGTTTTACTTAAATTAATGATTTACTTGTGAAAAGGAAGGATTTAAAAGCATGATATATTTCCTTTAAGAACATGCTTACTGAGATGGCATCTTTGGTGCAGGTGTCTATTATGGGTTGTAGCAGGTTGTCAAACTCTGTGATGTCCAACTGAGTTTCCAACAGAAGCTTCTGAGTCTGTTGCTCCATGGCCAAAGCGATGGCTGCAGTCACTTGTTCCTTCAGGGAAAGTATCAGGATGGATTTAAAAACAAAAAAAATCAAATACTCTTGTGAGGTTCAACTAGAGGAAATGTGATGTTTCTAATGCTCGGGTACTTCTGGTATATTAACTTGTGGTTAAACTAGTGGTCAAATAACATAAGTTACTTGACTACTCATAAATTTGATAAAGTCCATCAGATAGTGTTAAACTTTTTTTTAAGCATTTAAATGTCTTTGGATGTTGACCGTTTCCTTTCTTGCTGTGTACCTGTCTGAGCGTGTGCAGGTGCTGTTCTTGCTGTTGCAGGTTCCACTGGCTCTGCTGAATCAGCTCATCAAGAGAGGGTGCAGCTGGTGGAGGGATTGGAGGAGGAGCGATCATCGGCATTGGTGGAGGAGGGAGGTCGACTACATCCTTGGCACCAGGGTTGTACATATCTACAAAGACAACAGAAAGAAAGCAAAAATATGAACGTCTGAAGGTTTGGGGAAAATGGATGGATGCTGGATGAAGCTGAGATTATGAATATGACCAACGACAATAACATATTTCAGTAATGGACAAGGCAGATATTTCATTAACAGTTTCAATCAGAATGATCTCCAGTCAGTAAAGTGAGATGGTTTACATAAGGCAAGCAGATGGACAGTTCCAGGAGCAAAACTTAAGACATGCAGGCAGCATAAAAAAACTCCCAGTCTACTCCTGTTCATAAATGTTTACGAGTGCCGAAGTTTGCAAACACAGAACAGACATCATACATAGCCTTTGCAGCTGCAGTCAATGAATTATTTATGAGTCCTCACTTTTACAAAGAATGAACACAAATGCAAATATTTTAGTAAAACTCAAAACAATGCTGTCCTCAAGCAGAACAATTTCCAGAGACATATAGATGAAACAATTAGGCTCTTTCATCTGCTTTTCCAGCAGGACAGAGGATTTTAATCCACTCCATCAGAAAGATTTCATGGACATTTGTTAATACAATAAAAACATGAACATGAAAAAAGCAAATGAAAACAGTTTTGAAGCATACATGAGGTAATGTCTGGAAAATACATACATGATCTTTTTTTTTTATTAAAAAAAGTTATAAGTTTTGTTTTGAATTCATCGAATAAATCTGACTATAAATAAATACCTTCACATTTATACTCCTCCCCATCGCGGGTAGAGGGATCTAAGTGGAGAAAAGGAAACTTTAATGCATTTCAGTGGTAGCATAGAAGAACTGCATGCAAACCTGAACAACACTGTAGTTCTGATTTTAAAAAGCATTTGATCATATAAGGCTGCCTTCACATGTGCAGCAATTCATAGTTTGAGTCAAATTTATCTCTGTTAAAGTGCATCACTAATTTGTTCATATAGGGGAGGTAAAACCTTCAAAAACTATTAATTCCACAAATAAACTGTGTACTGCACGTTGTTTTTCCATTTTAGTACATCTTTACCTTTCCCATATGCTTGAAACTAATGTGCATTAGTATTTTTAAACCGTACATTCCATTTCTCAAGCAGTGCAGAAATTATTTTCCATTTACATGACAGAAATTTCTCCAGAGGCACAACGTCAAATCACATTTGCATCTGCACAAACCTGAGCTTCTGCAGTCACACAAATCCACATTGTAGTCGCCCAACTGCTCTGCACATTTTCATTTTTATCTCATAAATTTGAAAAGATTATTTTTTTAAAAAGCGAGTAAAAACACACCCTTTCCACTTCATGGCAGAGTACGGTTTGTTTTTCACACCCCTCAGCGGGCTAAGATGATACTAAATAATGGAAACAAAACAAACTCAACTGTGGCTCCTGAGGGCCGAACTTGCCTACCTCTGCTCTAGACAGATCAACCTGGATTAAACACCAAAAAACCTCATGGACACTAGAATGTTTGAAACTATGCAAGACTGACAAGGAAATTATCGCCTTTAGGGAGAATGTGATCAACACAGCTGTGGGAGCTAACTCCAAGGCGGTTGCACAGTTCACCCTCATGTTGATCGTCTACCAAGATGTTCTGTGCCTGCTGCTGTTCCTATTAGGCCTGACTCTACACATCATCACCAAGAGTAGATATGTAGACTGAAGTGGGCCGAACCTTGGTCACCTCCTTTACACAGATGAAAATGACTCACTTATCCACCTTTCCACATCTACAGCAACAACGGTAAGACGTCATACAGACAGAATAACTGTGGCTGCATAATGGCAAAAAGAGGAAGATGATCAGGACTGTGGGAGTGAGGGTACCAAAAAGTAGGACGGCAGACAAAGGACAACTACAAGTGCAGTCATGATAAAAAAGAAAGTCAACCCTCTTTCGGTTATAAGCGTTTAAGCATTGGGACAACACATAAAAATAAATCAATTCTCTGGTCCCTACCAGGTCTTAAAATTAGTTTAATCCAACTTCAAAGGCAAAAACTCAAATTAAATTTGTTTTATTGCCCTAGATTTTAAATGTAACTTTGTAATATCTTACTTTTACGCTTTTTAAAAACTTAACTTTAGGTTAAGAACACTTTAATTGTTCATCTGGTGGGGACATTAAATTTCTCTGTTATACATGTGGCATATTAATCTTTGCAACATCACTTATTAAATGGAAAGCAGCACAAGTAGAGGTAGTGTATGAAATGTTAAGTCCACCCCATGAATCATTAGCAATATATACACAATTTCATGTAATGGTTTTCTGTATGTTATTAGTGTTATCCACTTCAGTCCATTGAGGTTTGCAGCATTTGTTTATGTACAGCTTATTGGGAGCTTCTGGAATCGGACTGAACTCTGTGTGAGGTGAGACTGATGCAAAACATCTGCATGCCACCATGAACAATCCCTGATCTTTTCCCTGGGATGTATCATCAAGATATGGAGGAGGTGGTTGATAATGAAAAATCTGCATAGAGAGTGTACTTTCTTTTTCATGTAACTGCATGAATTTATTTAATGGACTAATTCTACAACATTTTTGACTGTCAGCTTAAACTTGCATTATAATATTTTCTAAATTGGTACAAAACATCAGACGATTGAATCTGGATCTGCATGTAGATTGCTGACACAACTACAATCCCTAAGCAGTGAAATTGCAGACAGATGCCAACAATGATTGCCATCTATAAATACAAGGAGGGCTTGAAAGCTCAAGATTCAAGTTTGTGCTACTACTTTATAGTAGCACACTGCTCATATGACAGCAGACACTGAAAGCAAATCACTGCAATGAAGTAGGTAAGTGATGTTACATATGCAGGCTCTGAATGCTTAAAAAAGGAAATATATCCACTCCAAAAAAGAGCACTAAAATAATTAAAACATGATTTTTCAAGCAACAGCTTCCTAGTTCAAATAAAATAATGCAGCTATGTCAGTGTAATGCAGCAATTCTTTCTTCAACTGAACAAGCTGCATTCAATACAAATTACTATTCTAATAATCTGCGTGACAGTGGATCAGACCAAAGGTTTAACACTAAATTAAATGAACAGTAAAGAATCACAAGCCTCTTTTAAGTGTGCAGTAATTTGACAGAAGCTGAATATTTTGGTTTGCGAATGGAGCTTCACAAAGAAAAGTTTTACTAAGTGGGTCGTAGTAATAAATCTGCATTACTTTCTGCATGACACAAGTATGAATTATTTCAGTCAGATTAACAGAAACACACATCTGAGGTAGGTTAGTTTGACACTTCAGATTATCTGTTTTGGAAGAATGTAGCTGATTCCATTTTTAAAGAAATAACACTCAGCAAGTTTATACAACACACAACTTGAGAGTTCAAATGCATATTATGCCAAGTGGAAAAGAACAAATGTAAAGGTCTCCCTGTCCAGTCTCATCTCAGATCACAAATCCATTGCACACTCAATGATACTGTCTGTCATTTCCAGCTTTAACATACATTAGCATAAATGAAACTGAAAGCTGTTGCTTTAACACAGGGGCGCCCAAGTCCAGAACTACTACAGTATGCTGCTACTTTTGGATGTATCCCTTCTCCAACACGCGGCGTTCAAATGAATGCCTCATTATTACCAAGTCTCTGCTACAATGACATACATGAGGGAATTTGCCTATTTGATTCATTTGTGTCAGAGAAAGGATGCTTCTAAAAGTTGTAGGATAGACTGGACTTAGCAACCCCCGCTTTAACAGATTGAGAAATATTTGATTTGTTTATCTCATATTTAAAGTGTCCAGTATAAATTTCTTTGAGTATACAATTTCTGATTTATGGTGGACTGCCCCTTTATCTACATACGCTGCTGTTGCTCCATTGCAAGCTTGCACTTGTAGTAGCTGAAGTAATCTCCACCAAAGAGGAAGGAGAACTTGGGGTTGTCCTTCTGTTTCTCCATTGTCATCTTTTCAAACTCTGGTCCATTCCGAGCCACAAATTGGGCCAGCTTGTCAATCACATTCCTCAGTTCCTGATCTGCAACAGGAAAAAGAAAGAAAAATGTAGCACAACTAAGTCATGAAATTTCAAAATAACTAATATTTTTGTATGCAAAGACACTGGGTACTCATATTCATGGTGTCTGCAATGCACTCCAGAAACCCAAAATATTTGCTTTACCAAGTGGTGGGGGTGTGAAACGTCTCTCACAGCTATTTGTGTAACAAAAAAAAACAACATTCAGTAATCGCTGCTGATCGATTTCAATGAACCTCTATACTTTTTCCACTAATTTCTAGCGGGGTCTCTCGGTGGCTCATTGAGAGAAACCCCATATTTACAACGGACTGAATTATTTTGGAAATCTCCCTTAGTAGTTATCAGACCGGTAAGTGTGGTTTGCTGCCCTGCGTTAGCCTCCGAGATAACCAGCCACCGTGGAAATTCTGACTTTACTAATAAATGGCTTCAAGACAAAAAATAATTCACCCTAACCACTCTCATTTGTTAACATTATTCCAGTTATTACAGTGGAAATGTGCACACATAAAGCTTTGATTTCGCTACTGTTAGAGCCAAGATGCTACACGCAGTGCTAACGCTAGCTAAGGGGGAGATAGCATGGCTCTTTGCTCCCGTCAATTGACAAGAAGGCAAGCAGCATTGCTCACCCTCGGGCGGGTTTGGGATATCCATGTTGAACTCCTGTCCCAGCGGACCGCTGAACGGACCGATACAGTTTAATATGCTTTTGTCTTTCACCAAATGGTCCTCAAAATAATATTAAAAATGCACTAGCTTTGCCACCACAATGCTCCGGAAGTGCTATACAGAAGCAGCGCGAGCGCCACTGAAAGTTTGCTGCTTGATTTACCTACAGCGCCACAGCTGGCAAGAAGGAAGAAGTGAGTCTTTTTTCTGCTCACTACCATACACACCACTCAAGACCTGCAGTTGCATAAACTTACTTTTAAATGTTGTAAAGTTGTTTCAGATTAATAAATCGAAATAAATAAAAAAAAGTCGTATAGAAATTGATTCCCTGTTTTTATTTTGTGCACACTAATTGTCAAGAATAAACCCCAGTCTCAGCCTCTTTAGGATATTCAACCTGCATCACCTCACCCACAAGACTTTTTCCTTTTATACCTGCAGAGTAAAGTCATACCTACTTTTTAGTAAGCATGCTCATGCCTAAATGCTTGAAAAATGGTACGGCTGATCTTATTTTTGGTTCTTCTGGGAGGAAAGTTGCAAAAATTGTTATCTGTTTTATTGATTGCTCAGGCCAGTGTCACATGTGAGTTGTTTACTTGCCTGTCGAACATGTAAGATGATGATTCAAGGTGAGAATGGTTGTGAAGTTACCCGCCTGTGGAGAAGGGTCATGGCTCCCTGTCAGGTGGGTAAATTAGAATCCAAAGGGAAACAATTATGAGATCAACTCTAACACATAATCACATCATCCAGTTCTGTCACAGCACAGATGGTGATTAAACTAAATTCAATTTTCCAGCGACGAGGCCAATAGAGCCATAACTATTTGTCTGAAATTAATCAATTGTTTGTAAACATGGCTATGGCAAATTTATTATCAAACAACGATACATTTACAGCCTACTATGGAGGCCCAAAGTATTCAAAATACAATAAATATAAATAAGACTTTGAAATAAATACCATTTTGATAAATAAAA
>JBBDHI010000015.1:14083523-14094144 GCA_037177115.1 Craterocephalus stercusmuscarum
CTTTGCGCAGGAATGGTCGTACGTCGTACTTACGCACAGATCTGTGCGTAAGATCGGTTGATAAATGAGGCCCCAGGTCTTCAGCAGAAACCAACAGTTCTCTAGGACTGGATGATGCTGTTGATCCTTTGCTGAAATGCACCATCATTGTGACAGAAGTGTGATTTTCTTTGTATGATTGTCCTCACTGATAGATTACACTGCATGCGTCCACTTTACTGTTCAGGGAACTTAGATACAGTAGGAGAGCTTGTGCAAACTGAAGTCAACAGACTTGGTGGTGATACTCAAGACTTTCAGAATGAAGCTAGAAAACTTGGAAATATGTAAGAAATAAACAAACTGAATATCAGGGGAATGAAAAATATCAATTTCACACATTAAAAAAAGTCACATTTTTATCACTGCTCTTAATTATGTTTTGACCCTGGATCGTTGTAGTTTTTAAATCGTGATGTATTTTGGTCTTTTGAGGCTCTTTCCACTGTGTGATTGGCTGATGGAAGTGTCCTGTCTTATGACTCTTGAAAGGATCTGTCCAACAATCATCTGAAGAGTTTGCCCTCCAGCCTCGGCTGCCTCACCAATCTGCAGAAAGTGAGCCTGTGTCACAACAAGCTCAACTGCCTGCCTGACAGCTTGTCCCAGCTCACAAGTAAGAACAATGTTGCACGAGTCATGGAAAACATGAAAACCAGAAACCTAGAGCCCTACACGGACCCTGGTGCTGTGACTGTGTGTATAAAATAATAAGCACTTAAATGTGCATCATTAGAGGCAGTGTGGGGTTCAGTGTTTAGATAAGACTATGACCTGTGGTTTGAGAAAAGCAGGAGCAACCAAATAGGGATGCAACAATACCAATTTTCTCCAAACCGATACAATACCGATACTTGAGTCTGAGTACTTGCCGATAATGAGTACCGATACCAATACTTCCACCATATTAAAAAAATGTCACAAATTGGAAGACAGGTTTTATTTTATTCGCTGCTTTTTACAACAAACAATGGTGAAGTAGATAAGGATTAAAATATAAATAAAAATGGGAACATAACTAAAATTTTAAGTGAAAGTAAACATTGCGCGTAATAAATTGGGACTGGTTCCTGGTATCGATCAACTTTGTGTGAGTGTGAGTACTTTTAGAGCGGTATCGGTACCGATAGGTGTCGATGCAACCCTACCAAATAGTCATAACTATTGTAAATGTTTAGTATGAGTTACTGCAGGATCATATTGATTAATGCATCTTCCCAACTCTTCTATTTTTCTGTCTTTGGCTCACTTGATGTGCAGATGTTAAACTTTTGGACTGCAGCAACAACCAGCTGACTGACATTCCCGCCAGCCTGTCAGGGATGCTTTCTCTGGAGCAGCTTTATCTCAGACACAACAAACTCTGTCGACTCCCACAGCTTCCTGCGCCAGCGCTCAAAGTAAGTACTGCAGCATGAGCGTCTATGTGGGTTACATGATGCTGATATTGTAACATGTTGGGACCTTATTTAAGGAAATATATTTTACAGGGAGCAATCTGAGTTTTTTTCTGAGATGTAATTTGGTATCAGGAAGTATTTTTGTTTGTTTTCCTTTGTGTTTTTAGGAGCTGTATGTTGGTAACAACCAAATAGAGCTCTTGGAAGCAGAGCAGCTGACCAGCCTGACAGCCATTTCTCTTCTCGAGCTGAGGGACAACAAGATTAAAGTCCTCCCTGAATCAATCACTCTGCTGCACACATTAACACGGCTTGACCTTACAAACAATGACATCGGCACGTAGGTCTTCAGCATCATACTGTTGTGCTTACAAAAGAGTCCATTCTTTACATATATCATCATTTAAAACACAAGTATAATAGATAACTGTACTACAACAATGTGTACAGTTAGTTAAAAATGCTATTTATAGAATAATTTGTGTTTATGATATAGATCCGAATTCATCCTTCAGTTTAAATATTTTGTTTACAAGCCACCAGACTTTGTTTCAGTTTCCTGAAGTGGTCTTAAGCAAGAGTTCTCCGTTCTTTCTAAAGGTCTCTCAGAATTTCCTTTGCATATTGGCTGTTTCATTTTTTACATGTATACTTATTTGTTTTCAAGTTATTTGTTGTTTCAATTTCCTAAAGTGGTCTTCAAGGGAACATATCATGTAAAATCCACTTTTTTAAGCCCTTAAATACCTGTTTTTGTCTTTTCCGAGCGTTCCGGAGTGCCGAAAAATTTAATTTATTCACTTCCGGTGCCGTGTATAAATCATATTATTCTTTTTAGGTCATATTTTTCAGTCTGTTTAGTTTTCACCACTATCTATTACGTTTTCCTATCTATTACGTCGCTGTACTGGCTGCGGTGAAAAAGATTCTCTGCCAATCGTTAGCAGCTAAGGGGGGTTGGGGGTGGAGTCAAAACGAGAAAAAAACACCCTGTAACCAGGAAGGGTGAAATGTCTGCTAAAATTTAAAGAGACAGCATCAAATCGAGTTGCTCTCGTTGACTGTAAAGAAACACCTCAGAACAGGGGTTAAGAAGGGGTGTGTGGAGCTATACTAACAACGATTTCAGACCAAAGGATTGCAGTTTTACTATATATTAACCATAAATGAATGATTTACATGTGAAAAGAAAGGATTCAAAAGCATGATATGTTTCCTTTAAGCAAGAGTTCTCCGTTCTTTCTAAAGGTCTCTCAGAATTTCTTTTGCATATTGGCTGTTTCATTTTTCACATATATACTTATTTCTAGTCCAGTCCAGGCCTGACCGTTCACAGAGAAATTATTGGTTATTTTTGTTGCACCGCCTACAACTGACTTCTGTATCATTCCAGACTTTGCCCACATTTAGTTTGAACTAACAACACTGTAGTTTTGCATTAGCCGCAGGTTTTCATGTAAACTGGGATGTTCATGTCCTAGTCTTCCAGCTTGTCTCAGTCTGCTGCCCAATCTGAAGGTGTTGCTGTTGGAGGGAAACCCTTTACGAGGAATCCGGAGAGAACTTCTCACAGTAGGTGACACATGAAAGCCACAAGCACAAACTATGGTTATATATATATCTATATCGATATAAAATCGTATCGTGATCAAACCAGTGATTCCCACCCCTAGTACAGACATACTTATCACACTTGGTTGGTAATCTCTGAATTATGGTTCCATCTAAAAGCCTGAATCAGCAGCTCTTTTTCTCTTACCATTTATAAGAACAAACTTTTTAGTCACTGTCCTCTAACCTCCTCTGTTTTCTCCATCAGAGAGGAACCAATGAACTTCTGAAATATCTCAGAGGAAGAATTAAAGGTGAAGTGTGTGTTTTTTATGACTGCAAAAAAGAATACCGAGTGATTCTGAGAGCCGCCATATTTGTGTCTTAATTCTGTTTATTACTTTATGTTGATCAGATAGTAAACTACTATTTACGCGCCAGCTCTTTCTGAACACAAATTAAGATCGTGAGAGTCAAATGTCAGGCTTTTGCAATACAAAGATGCAATTTAAGTTGTAGAGGGAAAGTGGCCTCAGCAGAGCTTTGGGTCTAATAATTCCCATCACATCACTGACCGTGAGTTGGTAGATGTGTCTGAAAGATCAAGTGGACTACAACTGAGATTTAGTTCAGTTAGTTTCTCTTTGTATAAGAACAGTAAGAGCTGCTCGGATGCAGAGTTTTACAGTCGGCCCGTCACACGGTTTCTGTGTTAATGACGTCTGTAAATGGCCTCAACACTTTAATAGCTTTTTCTAAACCAGGATACCCAAAGGTCTTGTTCTTAACAGAAAATTTCAAGGAAGGTTTAAAACAATATTATAATCATCCATCCATCCATTTTTTGAACCGCTTAATCCAATTGGGTCGTGGGTGGGCTGGAGCCTATCCCAGCTGCTTGCAGGCGAAAGGCGGGCTACACCCTGAACAGGTCGCCAGTCTGTTGCAGATATTATAATCAACAAAGGTGAAATATTTTTTGTATCCTTCTGGTTCCTGTAATAAAAGGAAATACACCCTGTTTCAGCTCTAAAGTTTTACATATCAGAACATCTTAAATAATCATACAGTCTTTACCAGGTCACTTCCAGCCTCTGTTTCATCAGCGTATAGAACCCCTGTTAGCAGACGAATAATGATCAGATCACTTCTTCCAGTGAATCTGGTTAACAGAACATGATGAATATCTGTGAAGCAGAGATAGTAGATTTAGATTGTAGACCTGGGGAGGACCTGAGTCATTTGTTTTTGTATGAAGTCCTGAAACACTTTGCATGAATGTAGCTTCCCTTTGGCTCAAATGTCTAAATAATAAATCTAAAGCTATGTTTCTCAGACCTGAGGTGATGTCTGGATTTTGGCAGAAATAAAATGAAACTGTTTCTGTTTCTGAAGCAAGGTGTGGATGTAACAGAAGACAAGGATCCTCCGACTATTTTAAAGTAAATCCACATAAACGGAAATCATTACAATCACCCATCTAAAGTTTTTATCCATTTCAAGCTCCCCTCCCTGACTTCACTCAACTGGCTAACTTTACTGATTGTTGTAGAAACCTATTCGGTTTTTAAACTATTTTCTATATGTTTTATTTATAGAGGAGCCTGAGAAACCAGATGAAAGGCCAACAGCTATGACCTTACCCTCCCAGGCTGCAGTCAATCTGCATAACATTAAAACTCTGAAGATACTGGAATACAGGTTAGTGATGCTGATGTCTGCCTGTCTGTCTCAAAGTTATAAATCTGCCCCATGATCTTTTTGTGAAGGATGAGCCAGTTGTTTTGCAGTGAACTGCTTTGTGTTTTTTGCTCAGTAACAAGCAGGCAGACAGTATTCCAGATGAGCTGTTTGATGCTTCAGCAGATAAAGGCATTGTCACCATTAACTTCAGCAAGAATCAGCTGAGCTCCATACCGTCCAGGTAAGCAGAGCTGTTTGTCACTTTACCACTGTGTAACACACGATCATACGCAAAGACTAACCGCACTGATTTGTATGCAGACTGCTGGACCTGCAATCCTCACTCTCAGATATCAACCTGGGTTTCAACAAGCTGACCTGCTTCTCTCCTGACATGTGCAAGTTACTGCAGCTGACGCACATCGATCTCAGGTACAGCGGGGAAACAGATTTACAGAATGTTTGTGGACGCCTTCATTTATTCATTAATCCGCTTGTTCTGTGTGGATTTCTGTAGAACGGGGTGGGACTGATCAGTCACAGCATTAAAATCATCTGTGTCCCCTTTAACCTGCACAGGTGATTTTAACAGGTGGAAAAATACGAAATAGATATAGCAGGCTCATTTTCAACACAGCATCCGTTCTGGAACCACAATCCTTTTGGGGACATTGTTCTCCTAGGGATTTACATCTGTTTGCATTGAATGGACAGATGGGATTTGGGGGAACAGCTTCCCAACTGAGACTGGATGTTGTTTTTTTTTTACTTCTATGGATGTAATGGATTGCCCTTTGATGATCACCATGCAGGTGGTCCATAAGCATATAACACCTGGTACCCGATCATCATAGGTCAATGACCGGCAGCCATATGATGCAAAGGGTCACAAACAGACACGTCAGGGAATCACTGAAACATTAAGCCTAACAAGTTGTAAAATAAGTGTGATAGAAGCATTTTGGCCACACTACCTGCACTTGCCCATCCCACTTTTACTTTTAAAGGCAGTAAGATCTTTGGAAGCCTCCAGGCCCTTTATGAATGTTAATGCCTGTGACCTGTTCCTGCCGGTGAGCTCAGAATCAGGGAGGCAGCCGTTGCCCTTGCTACTGATTCCTCAATGGTACGTAGAAAAGCGCTGCATAAATATGCTGCAGACTTTGTGTTGAACTATTTCCTCCTGTGGCCATATTTTCATTTTATTGCCTGAACTGGTTTTACTTTGTTTTGTGAAAGACAAAACTGCAATAGTGCAAGATCTCAGGTAGTTGGAGATCTCTCATTGTAAATTAAGAGTAATATGCTTTCACAGTCATTTTTCTGATCATGTTTTATTGTTGCCCTCGAAATGAATTAACACCAGTGAAGGAAATCATCCCCCATGCAGTCTATCCTCTGCAGTGCTTCCTCTTTGCAGCAGCAGCTACAAAAGCAGCATAAAATGGGCTGAAACTGGATTTTCTCTGTTAATGACTGCAAAATTCCCTGTTAACTAGTAACTATTGTAACGAATCATGTTGCGTTCATTTAAATACCCAAAACATTGCATTTTCAAAGTGAACCTGACACAAGCACTGATGTAATCCCTCCTCCAAGCACACACAGGTTAAAGCAACAAATAACTCTCCAAAGTAGTTAGGTTCACATCAGCTCTCACAAACAGGGAATGGATCCATCTGCATGTCCACTGCTGGACCCAGTTAGTGCTGCAACAAACCAGTGCTGCAACAACCAGTTTGCCATTTGTTCGCCTGCCATGCTTGATCTGCAAATCCAACTCAGAAGTGCTACAAATTCTCTTCAAGAGCCAGATGCACAAAACTGTGGATTCATGACTGAACCTGTATGAGCACATCGTGCACTGTTTTTACTAGATTTGTAAAGTAGCGTGTTTATATGGTTTCATGAAACTATACAAAAACTTCATTTTCCCTCCTTATGGCTATTTTTAACCCTCATTTCTCAAGTAGATATTAATTTGCAGGATAATTGAATAATTGTTCATCACTGAAGCAGAGTAAATTAATTCTGTTTAATTTTGAGGAATCACTTAAAATATGATGAAGCGAAAAAGATGAATGAACGACTCAAGCAGCAGAGTTTTGTTAGTCTGATGGCAGCTGGTAGAAACCGACAGCGGTGCGCTGCAGGCTGCTGGATGTTCTGGCCGATGACAACAGGCAGATCAGTCTATGAAAGGATTGTTTCCTGGGTTCCTGCAGGGACTTAACGTGTTCTTTTAAGACATCAGCTGCTTTACTCGGTATGTGTAAGTTGCCAGGTGTTCAGCAGGAGTAAGTGTGGCCCAGTGCTCTCTTCTCTCTTGCAGTCCTGGCCACTTTCCTTAGGGTCTTTCTGCTGGAGTTTTTAGAGAATTCATATCGGAGAGTACTGTAATGCTGCAAGACAGAAAACCATGGCGACCCCTGTACAATGCGGTGCATAAGGAGGAAAAAAGAAATGAGCCTTTTCAGGTCCCGTTCAGGGACCATGACAACTATCACAGGTTGGCAATCACTGAACCCTGAGGTGCTTTCTATGCTTCCACTGCAGATTAAGGTGAACTGGATGCATGGGGCCAAACACTTTTTCCCATGTTGTTCTAACATTCAGTACATGGATATGAGTCACAGATATACACAGAACAGAAAAGTTTCCCACAGACTCTTTGATTCTATACAGTCGGATATTTTTATTTTGTTTTTTGTCCATGGGCTTTGTAATGTTACAGCTGCAGCTATTTATGACTTCCACAATTACCGGTACATAAGATCATACTGTTATAAGATCATGTGTACATAGTCTGTGAGGGGATCACATTCATCTAAGATAAACACCAGTTTGTGTGTATGTGTCATTTATGCATCTGGCTCCAGGTGTCAGACAACATGCAGCCATTATAGCTCTGCTTGTAATGGCCTCATTGCATGAGAAGAAAATATTGTGTTTTAAGTTGTTTTTAACTGTTAAACCATTTAACAGATTATATCAACAGTTATACATAAAGTCTTAATAACAGGATCTTTATACAGTCTTTATAACAGTTTTTATTGCTTTTGTTTTTTTGTTTTTTCTATTGTAGGAATAACCAGTTGAGTGATTTACCTTCTGAGATGAAGAACCTGTCTAAACTGCGCTCCATTGTCCTCAATTACAACAGGTAAGGCACTGCATCAGAGTCGTCACAGAATCACACAAAATCCTCATCATCTGGGATCTGACATATTTGGTACTAATAGTTTTTTGCCTTGGGAACATTGCTGGGTATATTTAAAATTCCCTGATTTTAAATGATAATATTAATGAACAGAGGTCCATCCATCCATCTACCCACCCACCCAGCCCTTTTCTGATTCTGTTGCCTGAGCAGCAAAGTCCAGACTTTTATTTCCCCTTACAGCTCATCTGAGGAGATCCTGAGGCACTCCAAGGCCAGCTTGGAGATGTAGTCTCTCCAGCCTGCCTGGACCTTCCCTGAGGTCTCCTCCCAGTCGGACATGCCCATAATACCTCCCCAGGGAAGCGTCTAGGAAGCATCCTAACCAATGAGCCACCTCATTGGATACTCTTGATACGGGGGAGCAGTGGCTCCACTGAGCCCCTCCTGGATGACCAGTCTTCTCACCATATCTCTAAAGGAGAGCCCAGCCAGCCCGCACAGGAAACTCATTTCAACCACTTTTATTCAAGATCCCTTTATTTCTGTCACTACTCAGAGCTAAAAACCATAGTTCAGGGTAGGAAGTAGATCGCCTGGTAAATCAAGCGGTTCGCCTTTTGGCTCAGTTCCTTCTTCTCCATGACAGACCGATGAAGAGTCTGCATCACTGCAGACCCCGCACTGACCCGCCTATCAAACCTTTTGCTTGTGAAAAAAACACCCTGAGATACTTTAACTCCACTAATACAGGTTTTCACAAAAAAGGGAATGCCCTAAATGGTGGGTGAAGACAGAGCAACAGTCCCTAAGTCAAACACTTTCACTGGGGAAGAAACTGACATGGCGGGCATACAGCTGGTAGCTGCAGCCTGCAGACAACATGAAACTCATTCTGATGCCAACAACTTCACTGTGACAGCAAGTATTGTGAAGACAAACATAAATGATGCCTGTTGCATCAACCTCTGCCTGTGCTCTGCATCCTTCACCACTGTTAAGTCCATCAAAAGATCCTTCACTTCGGAATTGTTTTCTCATGTCACATCCTGGAAATGAGGCTATTAATGATCCTTAGACTCAGAGATGCAGCTCCTGTCTTCATTATGTGTCTTTGTTGTCTTCACAGGTTTAAATTGTTCCCTGAAGTCCTCTATGAAATCCTCTCCCTGGAGACAGTGTTGTTTGGTAACAACCAGCTGTGTGGGGTGGATCCTGGTCGACTGATGAAACTGGTTCATCTGTCAACACTGGATCTGTCAAACAATGACCTGCTGAACATTCCTCCTGAACTGGGCCTGTGCACCAGCCTCAGGTAAAGAGCTCAGTTATCGCTCAGCTGCATATGTGCAGCGAGGACTGACTCAGATCACTTTCTCATGTGAATTTAGTTTGTACGATGTTGAATTGTTTGCTTTTAAAATGATGGCAGCTTTAAAATCAGAGGGATTCCTCTGTTGGCCCTCAGGTGTCTCAGCCTGGAGGGGAATCCTTTCCGCACACCGAGAGCAGCCATCGTAGCCAAAGGAACTGATGCAGTGCTGGAGTACCTGCGCAGCCGCATACCTACGTAACTCTCATCTCTGAGAGCTTCACCATCCTGACCTTTTTTTTTTTTAATGAAAAATTACATTTAAATAAAATGGTATGTTCACAAGTTTAGTTGTCTTTTCTGTTGTACAAAGTTGTGATGATGGAGGCTGAAGTCGACCACCCTGAACAGGATCCTAGGTGCAAACAATGCAAAGGAGCCTCCCCAGGGTCCACAGTCCGGCACATCGTAGCAGGAGGCAGGTAGGTACGGTAACATGACCAGGTGGTTTCAATAGTTTATAATAAACGGTACTAAGTCAAAGTGGTGAGATGCTGCAAAAGGTGAAGTGATGACAGAACTGAAACACTCCAAAGGATAACTCCTCACATTGGGATAAGTGTGGGAGTTGCACGTGGAAATTTATTTGAGAGGGATTTTTTTTTTGTCTAAGCTTAATTGTCTTAGTCTTGATTCTTCCCCTGGGACTGAATTGCTGTGGCTGACCCCACCAAAAAGCAGTCTACAGAGCGGTGTTCTGATAAGGAAGGACACTTATTTTTCCTTTACAATTAACTTTCGTGGCTGCTCCAATGATGATGTACCAAATGACAACAGTTCCTTAATTCAGGACAACAAAGTATAGAAAAATACAAAAACATGACATCTTAATATTCAAAACGGAGCAGACAACTATCGTCACCATGGAGACACTGCATAGTTTTGAGACGATCTGAACTTGCTCAAAAATCTTTTTTTCCTTTTAAGGTGGACATATTCTTTTAAATCCTTCCTTTTCACATGTAAATCATTAATTTATGGTTTATATAAAGTCAAACTGCAATCCTTTGGTCTGAAATCGTTGTTAGTATCACTCCACACACCCCTTCTTAACCCGTTCTGAGGTGTTTCTGTACTATCAATGAGAGCGGCTCGTTTTGATGCTGTCTCTTTAAATCTGAACAGACATTTCACGCCCCGCCCCCTTCCTGGTTACAGAGCGTTCTTCTCGGTTCGACTCCGCCCCTTCGGCCATCTTGTAGCTTCTTAGCAGCTAACGATCGGCAGAGAATGTTTTTCAAAAATGTCATAACCAAATTTAGAGGACCTTCAGCAAATACTCGGACGTTATAGACAAGAAAACGTAATAGCGAATGGAGAAAACTAAACAGACTGAAACATATGACCCAAAAAGAATGATATATACGCAGCTCTGTGAGTGAATAAATTACATTTTTCTGCACTCCTGAACCCTCA
>JBBDHI010000015.1:14109094-14123527 GCA_037177115.1 Craterocephalus stercusmuscarum
TTAAACGGAATAGTCAGGAAAGGCTTCATTCAACAGCTGCATAGTGTGGCTTTGTAAAATATACCAATAATAAAACTTAATAAAATTGTGATGAATAAGTATGCCTAGTTGAAGAAGAGGTGAAACTGAATGAGATGCTGATTGATAGGAAGCATGGCTCCAACAAGAGAGCCGTCAGTGAAAACAGTGGGAAATTATCATAAACTCTCCGAGAAAGGAATTCAACAGGATTGTGGCATTAAAAAAGGTAATGTTTGCGGTTCCCAGTCTGTTGTGTCTAATACTTAGAGCGAGTTCAATCAGAATATGAAGGCTGTAAATGGGAAACATACAGGTCAAGGATGATGTCAAAGCATCGAGGAAATAGAAAGCATACATTAAAAGAAACAGGAATCAATTTTTGTGAGTGAAATATATCAAAGCAGTTGAAAGGAAAATCATTTAAATCCACAAGAGCCAAATGTAAACAGAGGAAAAGGAGGTTACAGTGGGCTGAAGAGAAGACACTACAGACTGGATAAATGATCTGAACCGGACGAGGAGAAGATGCTGGGTGTTGGGTTGGTGCAGGTCAAATGAACAAGCAGTGCTGATAACAAATGAAGGACCATTGCGGATGGTAATCATCGCCTCTACAGTACATAGACAGGTGGACACTTATTATTCTAACAATCAAAAGAAAGTCTGGGGAAGTTTAGCTCATCTTTAAAGAATGACCGACCAACAGGACCAGCAAACTTTAGCCCAGATCTCAATCTGACTTAAGACTTGTTTAGGAATGTTTAACAAAAAAATGAGTCCATCCTTTGCTATTTTTCATTTGATCTATGTTCAGGATCACAAGGGCCAGAGCCTATCCCAGCTGTCATCAGGGAATGGGTGGGGTTTGGCCCTGGATTGGCTGCTAGTCCATCACAGGAACAACAGAGAGACAAAAAGCCACACACACACTATTGATTAGCATCACTAAATAACCTTGGTTAGAAATGTGGGACGAAGATGAAGAATCTGGAAAAAACCCACACAAAAGACTTGCAAACTTCAGAAACTTAATCATGACCATTTTATTGCAGGAAGTACAAACCACTATACTTCCCATTAAGCTTCTACCAGGGATCAGAATTTCACAGCATTTTGGCCAGAAGTCAGATGTTTTTACTCCATTTTGCCATGAGCCTCAGCCCCAGAGTACGAGCAATCATTCTACAATCTAACATATCATGCACACTGCCATTAATGTAACAGGATACCAGACAGGCTAAGATGGTCGGAAATGACAGTTTTCATTACAGAAAAAAAAGATACCAGGTTTATTTGTATCTGTTGTTTCTATCTGATGAGGTAAGTTAAGAGCAGACGAATGAGATGGTGTGACATCACAGAAGTGCAGCACAGCCTCACACTCAGGCTCAGGTTTTTAAGCAGTTTGGGGTGATTGTGAGTGTTTTTGCACATTACCTTCTAGACACTGTCCTTTGAAGTAAACTTTCTGCTCCAACCTGAACTTCTCCAGTTTCTCAGAGGAAGAAAAGTTCAGTTCTCTGGACACGGCTTTACATTTAAGGATCTTCTTTGGGACACGAGCTGAACAAACGGAGACAAATCACAATTAACTTTGACAATACTGGGTTGGTATCAGCAGGAGTTTTATTTCAAACTTGTAGCTGACCAAAAGCACCAGATTTATAAAAGCCAGCTGGACTGTTTTAAGGTTCAGTTCAGCCTTAGAGCTTTGAAATTTCCCGTATGAATTGACCTCAACCTGCTGACAACACCCGTCACTTTCAGACCAATTTAAAATCTGCACTTTTTACAGCCTTTTTAGAAATAAAAAAAGAATTCTGCAACACTTCATTGTTAAATCACCCAGATATTCAACGTCACATATTCATAGAAGCTATAATGGTTAATTCAGTTAATTTAGTTTTTCCATCGGTTCTCATCTCAGTTAACTTACAGAAAATAAACAAGTCCAAATATACGTATGCATGAATCCAAACCTTCACATAACTATCTAAACCATTTGCTGAGCTAAACTCAGCTCAAGCACTCCGTAATTCTTACCTGCATTTGCATATTTTCAATTGAAAATGTTTGAATTAATCCCCGTTATGAACCAATTTTGTTGCTGTTATTTCAATAAGAAAGTGTATGCAACCTTCAAAGCACAAATACACGTGGGTATCAGCATCATAACCTCAAAGCCACATCAGCTGATTTCTTATGAAACCAGTCATCTCCACTGACTGAAAGCAAATAATATTAAACAGTTGAGGGGAATTGTGAAAGTCAATACTTTTAGATATATTAAAAAACAATCAGACAAAATCTGCAATTTATATTTATCTTTTGAATCAAATAAGATTTTTTTTAAAGTGTGGTAAGAACTATATAATGGGTGGATGAAATTCATTATTTTTTTAAATATTCAAGATAAAACGATCAGATTTGAAGTGTTTCAAACTTATGTGTTCTAGATTTGTTGTGTAAAGGTACCTTCATGTTCTACTCCCGGTACAGACAGGTCCTCTGTTCCCTGCCACAGAACTTTCCCCGTCTCTGCATCCCGAAGATTCATCCAGTTTCTACCAAGGCAATGTTAAGTGATAACAAAACAGAAATAGCTAAAAAAAAAAAAAAATCCCATTATGCACTTTATTTGCTCTCTGTCTGTGCTGTAAGTGCTGTTCCTGACTTTGTGAACACCAGAGTTAATGATGACCAATAATAAATATATAGTGTTCACACCTGCTGGTATAAGAAGCTCAGCATGTTCTGTTAGCGCTGAACATCATTTATGGAACAACATAAGATTCAAGATCTTTCTGGTAAACAATATGCAACCTGAGATTTAGTAGTGGGAAATATATATTTAGTTTAAAAAACTTGTTTTGTTCACTTTTTATACCTCAAACCTTTGTATTATATGTGATTAAAATATTCCACACTGAACAGACTGCATTGCATAAAGAATATAAAGGTTTTTCTGTATAATATCAAATAACTGTAGTATCAGAGCTGCTGTGTCAGCATGGTCAGATTCTCATCTGAGCTCCATCACCTTGTGCTCTGTCCTGCAGATTGCCTCCTACCCTTTTTCCTTAACAACCTTCTACTGAATTCAAATCAGTTCAGCTTTATTGTATCGTGCCAATTCACAACAGCGTCCTCTAAGGTCCCTTTACAGACAAATGAATTTAAGCGATCTGACTGGGATCCAAATCAGTTTTCATATACGCCAATTCATTAAAAAACTGCAATGAAGTTGAATACAGAAAAAACAAAAAGAGTTACAAAAACAAAAAAAAAGATGATTGCAGGTCATGTTTTGACTTACTGAACCCCAGGCTGATGACCACCTATGTTTGGTTACATATTCCCATTCCCTGTTTATATAAAACCAGATTTTATTCACAGCCAGATCCTTGCTTTCCCAACTATTTATCCCACTCCAATTCATGTTTAGCTCCTTCTTCTTTCCCATTTAGATGTTTTCGGGTTTTTGTTTTTTTTTGTTTTTTAAATTAAGTTTATAATTTTTTTGTTAAACAACTGAGTGATGGTATATTTAATCTAAATGAGGATCCTAGGAAACCTCCAGCGACAATATAAAGACACTGTGGAGACTACACAGTTCGTTAAGACTATCTGAAGTTGATTCACACATGCAATGGAGTCCTGAACTATTCTGGAGATGTTCCACAGCAATCACTTGGGAATTTTTGCTGTGATTTTCCACCCTGCCCCCTGGTTAAATCTGTCAAACATCAGCAGGTGGGACGACATTAAATATTCAGGAACATTTGCTGCTACTTAGATGGTTGAGTGAGTGTGAATGCAAGAGAAAGCTGCAGCTGATTTCTTTTTCTGCTGGCCTGTTGCTCCCTTCCAACTTCTCCATGCTATTGTGAATACACTCATATGTATGCTGATCTCAATACACAAAAACAAGAGAACTCTACCACAATACTGGACTAAATTTCCTGA
Organism: Craterocephalus stercusmuscarum; assembly: GCA_037177115.1. Classification (NCBI taxonomy): domain Eukaryota; kingdom Metazoa; phylum Chordata; class Actinopteri; order Atheriniformes; family Atherinidae; genus Craterocephalus; species Craterocephalus stercusmuscarum. Next base: position 14,113,082 of record JBBDHI010000015.1, read on the forward strand.
ATAATTGCTTATACATGTTGGTTTTCATATGTGAAAGCAGCTGAGTTTTGCAAAAATTCAAATATCCAAGTTGTCTCTATAAAATCAGACTGCAAGATATTCACTGTTCACTTTTTAAAATTATGGTTGCCTATTCGGTACCATATTTTCGCAACCAAAGAGTGACCGTCATAACACAGATATTCATTAAGAGAGAAAACAAAGTACCGAAGCAAATACCTGTCAGGCTGAATCAGTGTAAAAATACACAGTATATCTAATATCCACTCTGCTGCTGCCCTTGCATTAGTTCCTCTCCACAATTCTCCAAAGTGAGAGCACTCTGACCGTGGTGTGCTGCAGGAAAAGCACTGATTACTCATAAGTATTTTACACAACCACACATGAAAAAATCTGACCCATTAAACCACAGCCTCTTCTCTGGAAAAGTCTTCGCTGAATATTGTGTCACACCCAGCTACTACTCACTGTGGGATTCATGGTGATGCACACATATCTGCCTGCCTGCACTGCCTCATCCAACAAACCCAGGTGCAGATGGTCCAAAACAAAGCGTTAGCATTGCACAGACATCAGCGATGAAGCTAAACATATTATGGGTCATAAATTGGCTTAAAATTAAAGTTTCACACAGCTGAGATGTTTCCAGGACATGGTCCAAATGGGTGGCATGTGACAATCCAAACGTCCACGGCATTAATCCGGACTCAACCAGCTCTTGAGTAAAATCTCCGGATGCTCATTTAAGACAATAAGTGAATGTAACAGTAAATCTTCCAGAGCATTTACTACCGCACCGGAGCGTGTGTGCACACTGAAAGAAGAACTGCGTCATGTTTTTTTGCCCAACCATATGGCTTCTTTCATATATATATGTGGTTTGCATTATCTTGAAAATCTGCGGTGTCCATATGAAAAAATGACTTCAGTCACACGTTAATCTGCGACGCCCCGCATCCCTCTTCACTGCCACCATCAGCTGTCTCAGAAAACACACCCAGCAAACCGCAGAACTATTAAGAACTCATCTAACATCGCTTGTTGTAATACACATCTGCTGTTACTGCACCTGCCTTCAGAAAGCCTCGTGGGTTAGATCCCACTGACAGCAGGATGTAATACCTCTACCATCCCCCACCTCATCCTTTGGCCTCCTGGTAGAGTGTGCTGAGTTGAAAGGTTTCTTTAATCTCCTCAAGTGTAACTAAATCTAATCTCCTTCATCAAATTCATTATCCATCAAATCTTCCACAATAATCCTGGCAACACAGTAGTATTTTCTTATTAATGATTCTGCACCAGGTTAGCCAGTTCATAAGGTACATGTGCAGTTCACACCTGACAATATAAACAGGTGAAGTATGTAAACCCGGATGTCCGCAGAAATCTGTTAGGGCACACACACGTTATGATCTCCCTGGTAAAAGCTGCTGTCACTGATCCACAATTATATCTAAATGGATCAAAGCAAACAAAGTCGCCAAACCCAACTATTCAAAAAAACTTTCAATAAGTTCAACACACTATCTGTTTTTTTCCATCTTCACTATCAGCTGTTGTGTATCAACTCAGCCTACAGCATTGTCCACAAGATTCAGTTGTTGGTTTTTATTTTCATTGGGTTATTTTATGACTCTCTTTTCTTTCTTTTTTTTCTTCACTAAAATACTAAGCTCACTATCATCCATAAAATTACGATACTATGACAGTGAATTCTAAATATAGAAAAACAAAGCTCAAGTATTTATCTTGATGTGATGTAACAGCTCAGTGTCTTCCAGCTCCAAAAGCACTGAAGATATATCATATTCCAAAGAGCTCAGGGCCTCAAAACATGGTATTGGTTTTGGTACCAAGCTAGAAATGGATGCCCAACAGCAAGTAAAGCAGTAAAATATGTATCCTAAACTGATTCATATTACTTTTGAATTTTAACATTCAGGGTACTCTGTTCCCAATGTTTCTACAGATGCCCTTTAGGAAGAAATTAAACACTAGTTGAGGTCAACATTAAAGGGCTTTGGCATCATCCACAATCACTATAGTTCAGTATTCGGTCAGGATAACTCTGCTAGTTTTGAACTGCAGTTTGTGCTGTTCTGTGTCACATTGGACTTTCACCTTTTTTTTTTTTTTTACGGTTGTTCATTGTTTATAATTCCCCACAGTGTAGACTGCCCTCTACTGCGGGTAATATGTGGACTAATACATGAGTACCTCACAAAGATTCGCTTGCAGCCAGCAAATGAGCATCTGCTGTGTTTGCTCACTACTGACATATTTCAAAGTGGAAAATATAGCAGTAGGAAGCAATTTCATACTTTCACAGCTTAAATCTTACACTTTAGGGTTCGCAGAACAAGAAAATAAATCCTTTCTGGAAATCTTTATGACACTTATCTCAAATTCTCTGTGACTGCATTCATAATACCACACCAGGGGGTATCAACTGATCGGGTGCTGTATTTGAAGAGGGAAAGACTGGATACTCTAGCAGTGGTTTAAATCGTATTGTTGCATAATGGTCATAATCATTATCATCCACTTGTTTGAAAACATATAGGCTGAATTGACAAAAATATAATATTTCTTAATGATTGTCCTTTATTTGACAGCTAGAGTCTACACCCTGTTATGACCACAACTTTATTAATATATAGTTACCATGTGTTCTTTGAATATGCTAAAATATCATTGGGACCCACATCTTAAACAGACAAATTCACCCTAAAATCCAACCCCAATCAATTAAAAGGCTGGTAAAACCACTGCAGTTTATAATTCAGGCATACACACCATCATATCACAAATCTGACCAGCAGCATAACTGGGTTTAGCCATCATAACACCATCTTGCATTTCTGAGAATGAGTGCATAATCTTTTCTAAAGATGTGATAACACCATTAAACCACATCAAAAGAGCCAGAGAAGTTATTGAGCCAGGAACTAAAGGTGAGACTGACAAACAACAAACGTGGACCAGATGATTCATTGACATTATCCTCATGGGATATCACGTTTCTCCTTCTGTAGCTGCCATAACAAGCTTATTTTTGTTTAACTTTAACAAATAAGACAGCCACAAGGTAAATCACACTCTTTATCTGGCGGATTGTCACCTCTTATAGACAGAATTATCTTTGTTTCATAACATCCAATAATGACCAATAGCCGCTACGGAGCTGAGGTCCAGTGGCTGGTTAGCCACAGCAGCTAACGGGACCGTCACAAGTTTCTATAACCGTAAATGATGCTAGATACTAGCTAGTAATAAGCACAGTAAGCGTAACACAACATGTCAACATTTCGCAGAATACCACCTACAAACAGAAGGAAAAGGATACAGTTTAAAGCCTTTCAAAATTTCCTTGGCCCTGTCTTCGTCTGAAGACATTTCAGGAGTCGTTTGTTTTCAAATTCTACCGACGATCCAGAATTTGCTGAAATCACAAAACTGCAACCAACTTTAGTTTCGCTAACTAAATATCGGCACAGATATTATTTGCCTGGAATAGCGCATGCAATATGCAATTAGCCCAGTATAGCTAGACTGCAGGCTAAATCCGATTCCAATAATGCAATCAGCTAAATATACCTCGCTAGCGGACAGACAGTTACCACAGCCACACAGTGGCAAGGGTAAGGCCGGCCAGCCAATCACAGGGAGAATAAGGAGTGTGGGCGGGACTAAGGCTGATAGAGACGCGTCACCAGTGGCAACGCTATGCACACTACACTACAGATGTATTAATGCTGCATTCGACTGAAACAGAGAACTCAAACATTCCGAACCTCTAATGAGAAAAACATGTATCTCCCCATAGCCACCATGACATCACAAATCTGAGCAGTAGCATTAGTAGAGTTTACTTAAAAGAACACGCAGTATTACTGGAAAAACAATTGGATAACGCATCCAAACTTCTCCTATTCTGTACCACGCAATGACTGTAGCGCTCATTACAAAAGAATTTAAAAATTCGTGATGACGTAATTTGTTTACCTGCTTAGTACGTAATGGGACTTTGTTTGTATTGTCTTATCGTCTATTCTATTATTCAAATATGTAGTATGTACTATTTTGTGAATTCAATAGTTATTTAAAAAAAACTTCCAACGTAATGCAAAATCACACCCAAATGTTGCATTCGAAGACAACGTCAAAAGTGGGGAATTTGGTTCTGTTGAAAAGGTGATAAGGTTCTTGCCAGTATGTTGTATTATTTACATATTTTCCTGACTGATAGTTAAATGTCCACTAACGCCACAAAAGTCAAATTTTTAACATATATTTTTAACATATATGAAGCACTTGATACACTTATAAAACTGACTTGCAACAAAGCTTTTGTAGTATTTTGGAAGCTATTGTATTCTAAGGGTGGTGAAAAAAATCGTTTTGAATCGGAATCGAGATTCTTGTTCATCAAGATTCAGAATAGTTTTAAAATTTCCAAGAATTGATTTTTAAAAGGCTAAAAATGATTAGCTTGACTACTTTCATAGCTGCTGCTAAGTGACAAAGACAAGTCAAACGTTGCCAGGTTTGCTAAGTTTAAACCTTTTTCTGATGAAAATGATCAATTTTCTTCCATCTAATGAAACAATTCCTCAGAGCTCATTCTGGCTTATAGGGGAACAGAGTTAATCAGCACGTTTTGTTACTCAAATAGGATTGAATGCGAATTAAGATCGGTTTGAATCGAGAGTCAATTCTGAATCGAATCGTTACCCCAAGAATCGGAATCGAATTGAATTATGAGTTGCTGCAAGATTCACACCCCTATTGTATTCTTACAGTTTTCTGCTTAAAGCATACTTGCATCAATATAAATTCTCTTTTTGAAAAATGGAGGACCTGCTCCCATGCAGCAAACAAAAACAAAACAAACGCAGAATTTTGTACGTAAACAACTTTTATTAAGTGACCATTTAGTCCTTCTTGGCTGCAGCCTTTCTCATGGCAGCCAGCACGTTGCTCAGCTCCTCTCTCTTTCTCTTGGCCCGAATGTGAGTGCCAATCTAAAGGAAAAACAAACATTAACATCACCGAAGTATTTAATATGAACAGTTTCTAGACATTTCAATGCTTGACTAAATTCCATATTTTCTCAACATACATTTCCAGGCTTCTTGGTTGATTTCATCGACTGTTTAAGTTCACACATTTGCAAAAGATGTTTTTAATTCCAGTGGTGTAAATGTGGTCAGAATACAAAATGTTTATATTTCTTGCTGATGCAAGAAATTCATAACACCCACAAAGTTCTCCTAGGGCTGGACAATTAATCAAATTTTAATTGTGATTACAATATTGCCTTTTCACAATCATAAAAACACTGTAATCGAACAAAAATGATTAATGTATGTAACAGGAATGCATATAGACGGGGTATTCATTTTTTATTGCTATCATTATTTTTATATATTATCATTTAAGTCCTTTACTTGTTTCTAATTCATTTAGATTGAGCTTCTTTTTTAAATCAATGAATAATCACGTACATTTATCGAGATTTAAAAAAAAAAAAAAAATCGTGATTTCAATATCAATCAAAATAATTCAGATTATTATTTTTTCCTTTGTCGTCCAGTCCTAAGTTCTCCTACACGGTGCTGCCGCTTCAAAGAATAAAATAATCTAGAGCGGGGTGTTCAACTCGGTCCCTCCACAACTAATGTCCTTCAGAGGTGTTTCCCTGCACCAACACACCTCATTTTAAAATTAATAGATCAAACAGCTGTCATGGTCGGCACATTGCTTCATTAATGAGATTGGTGTTTTGCAGCAAAGAAACATCTAACTTGCTTCTATAAAGGATTCATGGAAATTGTCTATTTTAATTTGCTCTAATAAGTCTAATAAGCAGCTGTTGCATTACAAATAACCGGCAGACATTGATTCTACTGTGATAACAAACCGTATTCTGCCAGCAGTACTCACACATTTATAGCTACAAATTATCCTGTAAACCTTGCTGAATCTTTTGCATCAGTTGAAACAACTATTTTTAATCTGTGAGAACTTGCGAACCAAGAAAGAAAAATACACAATTTTGTTTTTGCCTTAAAAAGATGACAAGTTCACCGTTCTTTCAGATTATGTAAGGAACATTAGTCAACCGTGTCCTTGACAAAAAAAGTCTGAGTTAAATTAAAGCTGATCGGCACTGTCATGATACCATTATCACTGACAGCAGTTTGTGTCAGCTAATGCAAAAAATACAAAAGAAAGCAAAAAGAAAAGTCGACAAAAAGGTAAAGTGTACACAGTCTGTTGTGTGTACCATTGAATCTGAGCCGAGCCAATTAAAAAACAGGTCTACAGCAGTCATTTAATACAGGACTGGATGTTCAATTAACACTCATGCTGCAAAGGAGCCAGATGTTAGCAGCTGTTAGTGAGGATCTCTGACCAGTGGATCACAAGCTCTGGTCAAGAAATGAAGTTGATACGTTTCATGAGGTTATCAGGCAGCATAGGAAGCAGCTAGAAGAAAGGAATTATTGATGCTCACCCTCTTCTTGATAAACTTGAGGGCTCTCTTGTCCTTAGACACCTTCAGCAACTCCATGGCTCGCCTCTCATATGGAGCAAAACCACAAACTTCACGGATCATGTCCCGAACAAACTTGCTGTGTTTGGTCAGACGCTGCACAGAAACAGTAAAAACACTGGTAACTATGTGTAGCAATTTATCAACAATAAACATCTATGTGGATACGGAATGAAAAACTTGGCACGATATAACACAATGTTTTCCATTTTCATATGATAACACATGATAATAGGAATGATGTTATTGACATATGGCGACCTCCCCCCCCCAACATGTGAAAACTAGAGGAAAACTTTTTAAAAAAAATCTCTGGGTCAATTTAACAGATACTTACCCCGCGTCGGCGGCTGTGTTTCGGGGCAGTTACATTTTTAGTGACTGGATGGCCTTTATTCAGGCCAACGGCCATTGGGTAGCGTATAGCCATGTCTGCAAAAGATAAACACATTATGAGCACACACTTTTTTTTCTTTTTTTAGGCAACAAGATCTGAAAAAGTTTAACTAGACTTTGGCTTGATTAAGTCAACGTTTTATTCAGAGAAAGGTTCCTTCATTTACTAAGGGTTAAATTCACCACCTGCAACATAAAAATTTACCATTTATAATTTCAAAAACATTACTAGAAGAGTGGATGAATGGACCGAAAATGAAATATGATGATTTTTTGGGAAGCTGAACAATAAAACGACATGTATGTAAATCCAACAAGAACAACATGCAACTGAACCTGTGAATACAACAACTGCTTTAACAAAGTGATTTGCTGTCATTGGGTCCAGGGTGGGCAAATATATGTGGATGACTCCAAGATTCGGGTCTCATCTAGATCCAATCACTCAACCCACATTCAGAAGTGGCCTCATGTTTATAAAATCTCTGTTTTGACAAATGTATACGTGTATACATTCAAATTATTTATGCACATCAATTTTATTGAGATACAGTTTCTACACCACTGACGCCATGGCGCTAACACTGTGCAACATGGATGATAATAGGAGCGGATGTGTATTTAATAATACGCTTATCTTCCATGACGGCTTCACTGCTCGTTGCTGTAAAGCCTGGAGTTTGTATTAATATACCGCTTGCAAATATATCCATCCACTCGTTCGTATTTCAGGGGCTAACTGGCTACTACGTTGTTGGTAGTGAAAAACACCAAGTCTGTATGTCGGTACTTGTTTTCGGGAGTTCCCTGCCAAATTGTGTTACAATATTGTGAGAAGATATAAACCTAAGTCAATTTATATGTTTAACTTCAACATCTACATCTTAAGTCGACGGATGGCGAGGATCTTAAAGGGATTTCAGTCGACATTAAAAATCCTACCTGGTGTCGTTGATGGCGGTCAAGCCGGAAGGACTGTTGGCTGAGAGAGGCGGGTACTGAAAGGTTTGACCCGGAAGACGCCACTGTGACTCTACTGATGCCCTGCAGTGCCCCTGGCGAACTGGAAGAGAAACTGCAATTTAATTGGGTTTCACCGGTCAGGTCAGCCACCGTGAGAAGATAGCTGTGTACAAAATTGTGATACGTTTACGTTCACAAAAGAGCAAATGCATAACCCAGTAGCTTTTTCGCCTATTTATTAAATTTGTCAATGATATACATTTGAAGTGAATTCACAACTATGACTGAAATCAGCAAAATGTTTCATATTTTACATCTTTACAGTCAACGGTGCATTTTTTTTGGCACTTAAAAGTGAAAAATATGCTCAGACCTGTAAGTTATTTGTCTAAAATAACAGACTTAACTTTATGGACATTTAGAATGTGTACATAGTATCATTTTACCCCAACATTTTTTTTTTTCTAATTTTGTAAAAACTACCAAAGTGTACCAAAAGAACATCTGCAGGCAACCTGAATGTTCAGCTGTGGAAATATACTGACTTTGTAATGCTATGCAAGGCCCAACCATATTTAGACAGATTCATGAGCCAGTTTAACAACATTTGACCATTTTACTTTGTTTGTGCTTTTAAGTCATTACATGCCATTTTCATTTTACTTTCCCAAGATATGATGGAGTTTTGATAAAAATGTCTTTTTGAGATTAACAGGTTCTTTAAAGATCCTAAAGCTCCTCTCCTCTGCGACTATACAGATGTCGACAGTCCCAGTTAGTGCCACAAGCCCATATCGGTATAGGGGGTACTCATAGTTGAAAGTGCAATCAGCTTTGAGGTGATCTGCTGGGGCAGCAGCATCAGAACCAGAGATTTGAAGAGAATCAACAAACTGATCAAGAAAGCTGGTTCTGTGCTTGGAGTAACTCTGTAGCCGCTGGAGCTGATCATCCAAAAAAGAATGCTGCACAAGCTGATGAGGATAATGGAGGATTCTACACAACCTCTACACAACCACGTTATGAAACAAAAAAGTGTTTTTAGCGAGAGGCTTGTTCAGGTCTGGTGCAAGATGGAGAGATATAGAAGACCCTTCCTTCCAGCAGCTATTAGGCTGAAGAACAAAGCCCTAAATTAATGATTGTTTAAAAAAAAAACTACTGCAATATTGAATTTCCCTATGGGATTAATAAAGTATTTTTCATTTCATTTCATTTCATTTCATTTCATTTCATTCATACAGACTGCCATTATTCTAAATGAGAAGGTGGATTAAAGTTACCTGCTGCCGGTTCCTGTGAGATATTTTCTTCCAACAATGGCACGGAAAGAAATCCCAGCATTCAGGAACACCATGGCTTGTTATATCAACAAAAGCAGCCAACTTCAGCAGCTTTGCAGCTTTTATGAGGTTGGCTGCCTAGCAAAGGCCAAAACAAATTTCCTTGGATGGTAGAGTTTCCATAGAAATCATACTTCATGGCACTTTGCCAGAGAAAATGACCATATACGCTTATTATTCTTATTACAAGTCATTACATGCCATTGTCATTTTACTTTCCCAACATATGTAATGAAGTTTTGATTTTAAAAAAGCGTTCTTTGAAATTAACAGGATCTTGAAAAATCCTAAAGCTCCTTTTCAGAAATGTTTTAGTTCAGATTTTTTAAAAATAAATCTATTATTCAAGCCTATGAGCTGAAATTGTTCCATGAAATATGTAAAGACAGGTTTACCAAAGGTTGTGCACACGAAACAAGAGATAGGCTACTCCTGATAGAGAAAATGAAAGATTCACTGTAAACCCAAACAAGTTGAAAATACTCAAAATGTTTGTCGTAACTGATTAAGTGAAAGTTTTTGACTTGCATAAATAATTTTTTAAGTTCCACTAAACTTAAAAGATATACTTTCAAGTTACTCAAAAGATTTCGTACTTTAGCAAAGATTTTAAGTTGTGAAAACAAACTTTTATGAGTTTGACTAGCTTGCATACCCCTTACTCCTGTCCTGTATTCAAAGCGGCAGTGCTAACCATTACACTACCATGCAGTTGCACTTTGACAGCATGCATACATACATAGATACATAAATACATGACGCAGTGTTCTTCTGTTTACTCAAAATATATGATTTGATGATAGCCATGAACTCAATAATATTGATCTACTTTAAATCAAAAGGCATTACTCACTGAGAAAACTTAATAGTTTAGAGTTCTTTTTACTAAAAAACTGCTTTTGAGATACCTGTCCTTAATAATTTATAGTTAGTTATAATGTTCTGTTTTAGGCTACATGACAGTGTTCTGCTATTTACTCAAAACATATGTTTTAATAATGGCCGTGAACTCAGTAATATTGATCTACTTTAAATCAAAATGCATTACTAACTGAGAAAACGTAATAGTTTAGCTTTTGTTTTTATCTGACCTTAATAATTTAGACCAAGCTTCTGCAGCCGTGGATCGGACCGCCAGGGTCCCCGCCTTTGGCTGCCACCCAACTCACTGCGCACCCGACCCCT
>JBBDHI010000015.1:14581913-14595341 GCA_037177115.1 Craterocephalus stercusmuscarum
GGACTGTGGTAAGGAAAAATAACATCTACTTCTAATGCCAGCATAGAACCGCATTGCCGCTTGTTAGCTAGCTGTACTTCTTAGCTTGTTAGCAAATTAAGTACACTTGTAATCACTTGTTAAATATAGGATTTAAAATGTTATTACTAATCTCAATCACAAGAGAAAAACTAAATATGACTGTCAACCGGTGTCTTTCAACACTGTACATTATCCCGATGTGTCACGTGTCACCTCTGTTAATTCATAGCTAACCAATAACTTCACTTGTTATGATCTTTAACCAGGCAAGTTAACGTTGTGCGGTGTATTTTAAGGTCGTACAGCTAGAGTAATTTAATGAACTTGATCCCCATTGGTATGACAATGATTATCATGCTAACTGTACGTCACGTGTTTACTGACATAAGTGTTTGACCCCCCTCTCATTCTGGCTCCAGATTGAGCACCATGGCTGCAGCCCCTTCCCTGAAACGAACGGATTCAGCTCGTGGGGAGTTTTCTCCGCTGAAACACTTTGTTGTAGCCAAGAAGAAGATCAGCGATGTATTTGATCAAATGCTCAACTACGTGAAAGAGACTTCAGACTTTGTAGAAGGTGAGCAGTCTGAGTTCATTATACAGGAAGATCAAGAAAACTACGTTGTTTAAAGAATGACATAATTATCATCTGACAATATGTTTCTTTGTTGTGTTACTGTGCTTACAGAAATAAATGGGAATAAAGCTTTGGAGAACATTGCCTCTAAAGATCAGAAGTTGGAAATTCAGGCTTATGCTAAGAAAATTGCTGACATCAAGGAAGTGCTTGCACGCCGGCAGATGAAAGTGGCTTTTTTTGGAAGGTAAATACATTATGTTCTTAACTGACTTGTACCCTCTTACAGATGCCTGATGCTTGATTTATTAATGTCTCTAAAGGAAAATGTTTACATATTAACTTGATGTTACATCTGCGTTACACTGGTGTTATGCTGGTTTTGCTTGCAGTTGTACTTTCACTTTCAGGTGCTTTAAATTGGTGTGTGATGACATAATGCAGCTCAGTCACCTTACTCATCCTCTGCTGCTAAACTGATGTTGAACAAGCCTCGTGGTGCAAAAGAAAAGCAACAAATGGTGTAAATAGATTTACATTAAAAAAAGGCTTTTTTGAGGCTTTGTCAGACATGATGAAAACAAAGAAGAGCATGCAGATTGTTGTTGTTTGAAGTGAATAGTCACACTGTAAGTGTTTGGCTCCGTAGTTAGTTGGCATGTGCTTTATTTGCTTTTAGGACCAGTAACGGTAAAAGCACAACGATCAACGCCATGCTGAGGGATCGCGTACTGCCCAGTGGCATTGGTCACACCACTAACTGCTTCCTGAGTGTGGAGGGAACTGATGATGACAAGGCTTACCTCAAGACAGAGGGCTCTGAGGAGGAGCAAAGCATCAAGGTAAATTAAGTTTATTTATTCATTTAATCTGCTAGTATTTCACTTATATGTACATACGCCTTATTTCCCGAGCAGCTTTGGGTTACACTTTATTCTCCTTGCTGACTGAACACCAGGTTTAACACACCATCTATACTGCTGTCATGTTCGCTAATAGCACCATCTGTTGTGTCTAATTTGTGGTCACACGCAGCAAGTGCTTATGTTGAGCCTGTTCGCCGTGCTCAGGTGACTGCTCGCTGTGCTGGCTGAGTAAAGATAAGAAGTATGTCAGCAGTACTGATAGACTTAAAGATTTTTCGTTTTGTGGTGATCAAATAGACCACACTGTTGGGGATACGAGCTAATTAGAGTTGATTGTTTTCCTGATAACAGAATCAAACATTGTGGTAATTCTTCCTCAGGAAGCAGGATTTTTTTTTTAAATGACACTTATGGCCTTAACTTTGTCATAGACTAGTGCAACAGGTGATGAGAAGGTAATAGTGAATGAGATAAAAGAATCGGCAGGTATTAAGTGTGTGTTTTCGCCACATAATTTAGGAAGTTATGCAGCCCAAATCGCAGTTTTTGCAGCTGTGAGCTGTTTTGGTTTTTGGACTCTTTAGTCTCTATTGGTCATTGGTTGATAATAACTTTTCCTGCACTTGACATACAAACTGTATAAAAACTTGGAAAGCTTGACTGTATGAGCTGTGGCCGCAGCGCAGGGTATTTACTGCAGTGTCAGGTGTCTGAAAGGGAAAACCAGTGTCTTCTTTTGTACTGATGTTGCGATCTTATGTATCAATGAAATCAAGTTCATGCATGCACTAAGATGAATTAGTAATAGATAAGTAAATACACGCATAAGGTTTTATTAAATGCCTGCTGTTGCCACCAGGAAATGATCTTTGGATTAAAAATTCATCACCTCAACAGCCATATAAAATGAATGGCAGCAAGAGGCTTCTGTGTAAACGGTTGGTATTACATTACCCCCCTAACATGAGTGTATTACAACCCCTGTGTAGACTGTAAACCAGCTGGCTCATGCACTTCACATGGATGAAAGCCTGGATGCCGGCTGTCTTGTTCGCGTGTTTTGGCCAAAGACAAAGTGTGCTCTGCTTCGAGATGACCTGGTGCTGGTGGACAGGTGACAGTTACTTCCAGCATTACATTGGAAAATCTGTACATATTTATAAACATTATTTTGTTTTCCAAAGTTTCAACCTGCTCATTAATTCCAATGTTTGGAGGATTTTCCGTATTTGACCCTTTTGCTTCTGTGTCACCCACTAGCCCGGGGACAGATGTCACGTCACAGCTCGACAGCTGGATTGACAAGTTTTGCCTGGACGCTGATGTCTTTGTGCTGGTGGCCAACTCCGAGTCCACACTCATGAACACGGTAAAAACTCTGACTCCCACATGAAGCTTATGTTTTAGCCAACATGTTGGAGAACTGGTATCTGGGTTGTTGTCATTTTGTCTTAGGGTTAACAAAGAACACCTGTATGGTTTGAGAATAATTTGAGTCAGAAATCAACTAGACACACTTTGAATTAATTCACGGCCTCACTGGTCATTTCTGACTTAACTGATCTCATCTCGATTATTAGATCTTTCTTATCCATGTCAGCTGTGTGAGACTGCCGTTGCTCAGTTATAAAAGTCGTGTTTTAGTTGTGTTATTATGAAATCCATTTTTAAAAAGCATAATAATTTGACAGAAATAAATGCTCATTTTAACCCAATATTTATATCTGTATGAGTGGTTATTCATAGCTACCCTATCTATCTGTGCAGTTTTTTTTTTTCCTTTTTCACTGAATATTCCTGTTTCAGTCTTCAAGTGTCAATTTAAGTTTCTTGTATAATCTTAAGTAGCCGTAAACACAAAGTTTTCAGCTATTTAAGTGACTTGTGTGTACTGAACAGACCGGAGTGTATGCTTCCTGCCGAGCCAATCGGAGCACGGCTGCTCATGTGTTTATGTGGACACACAAGCGGGCTCCGCTTGTTTCCGTTTGCTCAGGCATTCATGCAATGTGAGGCTAAACACAGTCCATCACAGAGCCCCTAGATCCGACTGCAGCTCTTAAAGGGACAGGAAACTCCCATTCCCGCCTCCCCTGATCCCTGGAAATAAAACAAGCCGATTTTTCTGTCTTTGTGTCAAACATTTCATGCCACTGATATTTATCTTTTCCACCCATCAAGGAAAAGCACTTTTTCCACAAAGTAAATGAGCGTCTCTCAAAGCCGAACATCTTCATTCTCAACAATCGCTGGGACGCCTCGGCAAATGAACCGGAATACATGGAGGACGTGAGTTCAATGACGCGTTCGTCTCATGTCAGAAACCTTTTTGCATAAATTAGCAAAGAGAGAGAAAAAAAAGCATAATGAAATTAATTATTACTGTTATTACAAGTCAAAATAGGAAGTTAAGGTAAAACTATGTTCACAAGTGAAATAATTTAAAGCAAACATGATTGATTGATTCAAAAATGTTTCGATTGACCCATTCAATCACACTATTTGTCATGAAAATAGTGTTTTACTAACTTGTTCTCAACAAATTGTATAATTTTCTAAATATTGTGATGTCATTTTCATACTATGACGTAAAAAAAGAGCCTAATGGCTGTGATTCCTGTACATGCAGGTAAGGAAACAGCACACAGACCGCTGCGTAAAATTCCTGGTAGAGGAGCTGAAAGTTGTCGACCATGAGCAGGCACCTAACCACATCTTCTTCGTCTCTGCAAAAGAGGTGCTGAATTCGCGCATGCAGCGTGCACAGGGCATGCCTGAAGCAGGTGAGTTCAAAACGTCACTTTCGTGTAGAATTGAAGCAATGGATGAGGTTTGATTGGAGACTTAGGTGCAGATCCAAAATGAAAAAGTTCATGTCTGCTGTGATTGTTTTACCCTGCAGGTGGCGCTCTGGCTGAGGGCTTCAAAGAGAGGCTGAAGGAGTTCCAGAGCTTTGAGAGGAGGTTTGAGGTGTGTGTATGAGTCTGAACACATCCAAGAGGTTTTCAGTCATGTTAGAATTTGAGATTCTGGCTGGAGAATCGACGTATGTTTCATGGGAAAAGGGATCTGAATTGTTGGTGTCCTTCATTTAGATTAAATTAAAGTGTTATTTTTAATCTTAAAAAGCCACAGTGCGATCTCCTATGCGTTTTTAGATAAATCCCGCAGATCATGAAGGACCAAACAAATCTTCGTCTTGTTGTTTAGCTGCTGTTTGTGAGTTCTGAGGTTCATTCCTCACTCATTAACACCAGGACGTACCAAGAGGGTGAAAGAGGAATTTATTGTTTTAGTTAAAATCCTTTGCAACACTTATGAAATTCAGTTGCTCACTAAACTGTTCTCTGTCTACGTGTTTGTCAGAGTCTGTCTGGTGGAAGATTATTGTGGGGAAAAAAGAGAGCAGAAGTCCTCCAGACAGTAGCAGTCGATTACTTACTTCCTGTTTAGCTTTTTGTCAGATCGTTAGATTTCGGGCTGGCCCCTTCGCAGCCTTCTCAACCAATCACTGTGCCTTTTCATCAACCTGCGTCTTCATTGCTGAAATCTAGATTCACTTGGGTGAGGACATGCGTTGGTTTTTCATCCCACTTTGATTTCATTCTTTCTGATATCATTGTTGAGTTTTCATGTTTCTGTATTTGTGTGTTTTATTGTTTTTTCTTTTTAAAGGGGGAACTAAATTGTGTCTGTTCTGGAAGAAAAATGTTCTATTTTGTTCCCAAACCCCGTCCATCTGTACTGTAACTAAAATAACTTCATTTTTTACATATTTTGGAGGTTGTTGCACAGCAGAGAGGGAGGGCCTACCAACCGATCCTGCTGCTAACAGCTGAAACCAGTTTAAATCGTGGAGATATTTCTATTCAGTTATTGAAATTAGGCAGAAATTAAATGCTATTATTTTACAGAGGTTAGTTTTTACTGCAAATCAGTTTCTCGGACCCAAAGCGAGTGTGTAAAATATTCTGTAAAGAATGAAGTGTAGCTGTGAGTGGACAGAGCTGCTAATATTGATAAGACGTCTGATGACACATCAGGACAAGGAGTTTAAATCCCAGTAAATCCTGACTGCAAGTTTGAGGCTGTCTCATTTCTTCAAACCTAAAATGATCCAACATTTCATACTTTACATTTATGGTTACTTTCGGTTGCTTTGTTGTCTTTGCTCACTTTGATTTCTTCATTATTATTATCTTTCTTTGTCTGAGTCAACACACCACTGTGACTTTAATTGTGTGCTGTGGGACACAAGGTACACACTCTGCTGCTGTCATTTTCCCACCTTTGTTCCCATTTTTCTTTGTCTCGTGTTACGTCTGAAGCAGCAGGTGTGTATCTTGTTCTCTGTTCGTCCCCGGACGGCTCGGTCCCGCTGTCCAGCAGCAGCCGCTGTAGCTGTCACAGTAACGTGTGTGTTATGGCCTCGCAGGAGTGTATCTCGCAGTCAGCAGTGAAAACAAAGTTTGAGCAGCACACTATCAGGGCCAAGCAGATCTCAGAAAAAGTCAAGAGTATCATGGACGCCATCAACATCGAGGCGGCAGAGAAAAGGTGAGCAACTGTTTCTTTCTCTCCTGTGTTTGCTAGTTAGCAGTTAGAAGAATATTTGACGGGTTTCACTAACTGTCTTTTTTGTCAACACCATATGGACTTACAGAGGTAAACTGTAAACATCAGAGGTGCTCTGCGAGTTGGGCATTTTGTTATAAATAAAGCAATTAGAGAACTCTTGATGGAAATCGTTTTGATGATTCTGTTGTTCAGCTGCTGATTTTACTGTGTTACAACATTTCCTTTTGTTGGGGCGGGCTTTCAGAGTGGCAGCGCTGGAGGACAGGGAGTACCAAATGGATCGGCTGGAATTTGTCAGGAATCAGCTCAACCTGCTGATTGAAGACATTAAAAAGAAGATCAAAGCCATCAGTGAGGATGTGGAGTCCAAGGTAACACAGACAAGAAGCCGAATAACCAGCGAACAGCTCGCTGAAGTGTCTCTGTTCACCGCTTTTCAATGCTTTCCATGTAATTACTTCTAATAATGTTGCTTGGACTGAAATTTTCCGTGACAGAAGTCCAGCGGGGATGTGAGTCTTGAAGTAACTCACAATTCAGCTCTGTTCAGATTCTGTATCAATTCTCGATTCAGACTGATCTCAGTTCACATTCAGTCCTCATTTAGTAACAAAATGTGCTGATTAAGTCCATTCCTCTATAAGCCAGAAAGATTGATGTTACAACTGTTTCATTAGTGGAAAGAAAACAGATTTTTTTAAAAAATCAAAACTAATTTAAATTTTTTCTAACTTGAAGCAAATGATTATGTCTTTTAAAAAATTTATTTTAGGAGATTTTGAAATGATTCAGAATCACGATGAACAAAAATCTAATTTCTGATGAAAAACAATTTTTTTGGCTGCCCCTACAGACTAGTGTGTTTCCTTTTAAACGGAGCAGCGTGAGCCCTGATCTGCTGTTGGTGGTGACCTGCGGCTCTTGTGTTTGTTGCAGGTGTCCATCGCCATGGGAGAGGAGATCTGTCGTCTGCATGTGATCGTTGATGAGTTCCACTGTGATTTCCATCCCTCACCTCATGTCATCAAGATCTACAAATCTGTAAGAAAACTATTGCTGACCATTAACCCAACATCCTTTAACAAATTATCACTTCGCATTTATGAAAATCATCAAGCATATCAGCATTGAGCATTACTTTTTTGAACAAACTTCTATCAGACTGAATGAACATACCTGTCCAGCAGAAAGCTGCAAACTCTGCCTCACTTTTCTTGTCCCTCACCCTCATGAATTATCTCCATCTAGTAGCTATACCGATGTAAACTCTTCTTTTCTCCCAGTTATCAATCCTTTTCTTGGGAGTTTTTCCCCCCTCTCCTTGGGTAGAGCGTATGGATGCTCCTCTATTTCAATGGAAAAAGGCAAAGTGAACAATCCACAGTCAGCTGCGTGTTTCTTCTTCTCTCTCAACAACATGGGGATTCACAGCTAAAACACGCAGGGCTAACAAGTTTGTCCTGTTTCAGATACTTTATATAAAGATGACAATGCAACAATGGCAGCGATTAGTGATGTACGCCGTCACCTATTTATTAATAAATAACTCATTCTAAGCTACGAAAACACTTTTATTTCAATAGGTTTGTGATTAGACTAAGATAGAATACCTAAATATGAGAGTGATTCTTGATTTTTACAAATAAAGCCAAGTTAAAAGCCAAAGTAGTTACAAACTGTCCCTTTAAACTTGTTACTAGCGAGGATATTTTGAAAAGTGTGAGTCTGATGGTGGTTCATGACTGGGACAGACTGCTCCAATGAAAAACAGGATGAGAAATTATAGATTTGGCAAATGAAGTGTTGAGTCTAAATGTTTGTTTTTCTGCTTTTTGTCTGACCTGTGACCCTGTTGGCAGGAGCTGCTGTGTCATGTGGAAGAGGGAATGGGGAAGAACTTGGCTTTCCGCTGCTCCAACGCTGTCAACGCTTCAGTCCAGGACTCTCAGAGATACATGATAGGTAACTGATATGAATCATTATGTGGACATTCACACTATAGATGTTTCTGTACCAACATTTTCCTGTCAAAACCTCAAAATATATCTTCTTTCATCTTGATAAAGCAGAAATCTTTAAGCTAGTTCACAAAATATTTCCCTCCTTGAATAATGGCTGGTTATTATTTATATTGCGCCATTATTTTTACCTTTCCCTTCATTCAGAGAGTACTTGGACTTAGGCAGAAGCTTTTGGCGATGGACTGTTTTTTCTGTAACACACAGGTCGCTGCTATATTTACTCTCCTTATTGAATGCCATTGTCACATGCCTCGTTATGCTACAAATGCATCACCGGACCAATGATAGATGCAAGCTATGCTCAATGACACTGATGCAGATAAGGTGTTAACGTGCCCTCTGATAAAAGGCTTCAGGTGAACATGAGATCATGCTGTGAATTTATTTCAATACTGTTTAAACTAGTAATAAATTAGATTCCTATAGTATAAACCGTTGTGTTTGTTATGTAAATCAGTTTAGTATTAAAACAGATGACTTGTGTTCTCCAGACAGCATGCAGCCTCTGCTTCCTTCTGCGATCCAAAGCCAAATCCACATGCTAGTGCCCAACAGGACGTTTGACCTGAGCTACGACCTAAACTGTGCCACGATCTGCAACGACTTCCAGGAGAACATTGAGTTTCAGTTTTCATTAGGCTGGCAAGCTTTAGTCCACCGCTTCCTGGGATCCGTTAATGCACAGAGGGCTCTCAAACTGATGGACCAAAACTTCCAGGTACGCGCTGGTCGGACCAACTTAAAATTCTCTTGTAATAAAAGTCGTTTGTAATATGAAGAACTGAGTCTGAAGAAGTCTGCCTGACGTTGTGCAGACATCTCGACCAGCGTTGCAGCAGGCGCGAACACCATCTTCAGGACCCCCCTCCATCGCTGCACCACCGAATAACGAGACGGCACTCATGACCCAGGAAGACCTGATGCTGGCCATGGCAAACAATGTGGCGTCTCTCACCTCCCGCACTTCTATGAGCGTTGTCATCGTTGGAGGAGTGGTATGTTCCTTCTAAAACTGCTTGTACTGGCAGATAATGACTTCATTAAGTTGGACAGTTTGTTTGGAACAACTAACTAGCCTTATTTACTATATATTGCTAAATATTTGAACTAATGGTGAAGAAATTACTAATATAATTAATTATTTAGAACAAGCAGTACCGGCCCGCATCATGATACTGCTACGACTTGTTAGTTTATATTATTTTTATTTGATTTGTTTCTTTTATCTGTAGTTAGTTTTCCCAGAAGAAAAACATTTTTATTAATTTATTAAATTTTTATTAATTTGATTGAGGCAGTCGTAGATCTATTATTCATTTTTAAATATATTGAACATTTAATTCTTCCATACTATGTTATTGGCCTGTATTATTATTATTTTTAATTTTTTTTACATTTATTTGTATTAATTTCTAAATCCATTTCCGATCAACCTCTCTGTTAAAGGTGTGGAGAACAGTTGGCTGGAGGCTGATTGCCCTGTCGGCATCTCTCTATGGCCTGTTGTACCTGTACGAGAGACTCACCTGGACCACAAAAGCAAAGGAGCGTGCTCTGAAACGCCAGTTTGTGGATTACGCAACCGAGAAGTTGCAGCTCATTGTCAGCTTCACAAGTGCAAACTGTAGTCACCAGGTCCAACAGTAAGTCCATCCTGTGATTATAGAACAAGCATTTCAGACACTTTGATGTTCCTTTTTAGCTCAGGCAGCAATTTGTTTGCAGATAACATTGTAGCTGTTTTTGTTAAATGCAGCTGTACTGATGAAACTTGGACAAAATGTGCTTAATTTTTGTTTCCATGTGTGGCATTTTTAATTTACATACCGGCGCACACACATAAACATAGCCAAGCCCCTCCCATCCCTCTGTGTCCGAGCTAAATAGATAAGCAACGCGACACTGTGCCCTCTGTTGCCAGGGAGATGGCTACGACCTTCGCTCGGCTCTGTCAGCAGGTGGACCAGACGCAGAAAGAGCTGGAGGCAAACATCCGTCAGCTGACAGCCAAGATAGATCAGCTGGAGACTGTCCAGAGCCGCTCCAAGAGCCTACGGTCAGTCCAGAGTCTTCTCTTACTGGGAATTAGTAGAAAAAGTGTGAGAAATTACAGGTTTTGTCGGGGATTTAGTTGCTTCGAATGGGTAAAAACCAATAGAAAATAGTGGTGGTATAGCAGCCACAAACTGAATCACTTTGTTGCCACTACAACCTTCAGTTGACCAGCTGCCTGGACTTCATTGGTCCATACTGGACTTGTGTTTGTTTCCTTGCAGGCATAAAGCCACCGAGCTGGAGAAGCATTTGGAGGAATTCACAAACCAGTACCTTCAGCCTCAGGAGTGAAGCTGCTCTTCTTCATCGCTCCACGGTTTGACTCTTCTTGAGCCAGTCTTCTCAGTCTGTTGCCGCTACAAACGGTAGCGCTGAAAATCTGGGATTCGACTGACCCGACATCTGGAAAACAAACTTTACACGTTTTGATATTCAGTCAAATGTTGCTCATTATGAGGCAGAAACTCCCCCGGCCTCTCAAACATGAAGTTCAGATCTTTTTGTTTCAGTTGTGACATGTTTTTGTTCCGTTTTTTTTATGTAACACAAAAAGATTATATATTTTTGGTCACTTTGCAGACCTCTCAGTTTTTCTCAAAAGAAAAGTTTAAAAAAAGGGACGCATTGATGACAATAAGCAGACAGAGGAGGGACAGCCCAGAAACACACTCAGTATTTCTCACCTCTTCTCAGCCAACCAGGTGCCTCAGATGATCACCAACAACTCACACATCACAGCCTACATGGACTGTAGTTGTACAAAAAACACTCCACAGGGCGGCGATATCTTCTGGTCGGGTGCTGCATTTTGACACTAATGTGCTGTGACTCTTTGTGAATATGACCCCCCCCCCACCTCCATTGCTGTTTGTGGAGCAGATGAAGTTTGTGTATCTGAGATAAAACGCGTATCTGCTCAGACATACAATCAACTGTACTTAACAGGAAAAAGAAAAAATAAATAGATTTAATACTAAATAGATTTTTGTTTTTCATGATTATTGGAACAAGTTAATCCTCGGGGTAGGAAGGGAAAGCATGTCTGTAATTACTGTAGGTTGAGTGCTATTTTCTAACAACCCAAACTGTACACATGAAGACTTTGGAAAACCAGATATTTTTATTATATTTTATTTTATTTATACATACGAGACAATACAATAATTACTGCAGGTTTTTTTTGCAAACTTGTCTTTTATTCCCAGAATATGTGTTAAAATGCATCTAGGTTCACCAGATTGCATTAAACTTGAAACAGTCTGAAGTTGTCATTTTTTTCAAACACGCATCAAACCATTTCCAAGTTCTTTCACTGATCTACAGCTTGGTGGCAGCAACGCACCAGCAAGGCTGCAAAAATCCAACTTCATGCCTCCTGCTTTTGTTTTTGTTCAACATCAAATGTGTCACAAGCTCGTGGAGAACTTGAGAAGCTCCACTTGATCTAAATCAGGTAACAGGGAAACATCCAAAACATGCACTGTGTGGAGTAGCGATGGGCATTCGATTAAATTGTCTTAATCGATTATCAGGAAAATTAAATATCGATTATCGATTAAGTATTGTTTCCATGTTAAAATTCTATATTTATAATAAGTGAAAGTGGAAAAAAAATACTGTTTCCTTATTTAGATTTTTATTACATGATGAATGACTCTTGTGGCACTTAAAATGGGATTCATTCATTGGTTACACTGGAAAATATGAGTTTCCATGCAACTTAACCACCAGTCTAATCGTCGATTATTTATGCCCATCCCTAATGTGGAGCTTGGAGGGCTTGCCTTTAAAAAACACATAACTCTTCCATTTGTTCCATTTGTTAATATCCCTTTGGCCAAAGCTGGTTCTTTATTGTTCCTGCAGGTGGATATTAGCAGCTTTGTTAAAGCCAAGCACAAGACATTTTCCTTTTAAAATCAACGTCTTCATGCCAAATCTTTTAAGGATTTCAATACCAAGCCAAGAGTTCAATCTTCCCAAATCAAAGTTTGCAACAAGAGAAATATTCTGTTTACTTCTGACACAATTGTATTCCTCATGCATCTTTATGCAATCAAAGCCAGCATGAATCTTCTTGGTTAAAAGCTTTTTTATTGGTTACAATAACTCATGGCAACATATCAGTATCACCAAGCCACTGTACAAATACAAAAAAAAAAAAAAAAAAAATCAAAAACAAAACGAAAAGGTCTGGTGTGAAAAAGACTATAAAAATTATTCCATAACAAGTGATTAAAATTTCACACAATAGCACTGTAAGAGAATTATCATGGCACCAAGTCCCATGTCTTTACTGGCTTAGAACAGAAAGCAATAAATAAAATCGAACTGAAGAAGCGTGAACATTGAGTTTTAGAGTCAAAAGGCAGTGCAGTGATGGTGGTCATGTGGTAAGGGGTCAGAATGACGACTATTAAACTGCTTGGAGCTAGAACTAGGAATACTGCCTGATGTGTGGTGCATTTCTGCCCTCACTGGCCCCACACTGACCCAAACACCTGAAATATACAGTGCCAAACGTGTGAAGCTAAAATAACTCAAACAAGTCCGATTTTAGGTTTTGGTACATAGACGTCAGATGCATCGCTTGTGGACATTTGCAAATATCGGTCATTTAGTTAAGACTTTATTCTAGACAAACATGCAACAAAGAAACGGTCATGAAAAGTTGAGAGAAGTCAAGCACCTTCTGTGATTAAACTGCACAGGCACATGTGTCTGTTCCAGGTTCAGCTACTGAGTTACACAGCACTAAGTGGTTTCCTGCTGAGTATCTATCTAATGCGGACAATCCTCCGTAGAAGCTGTTAAAGGCTGTGGTGTTTTGTGATGGGTTGTTTTTTGTTTGCTTGTTTAAGGTTTTCCTACAGCTGCTAATAGAACATGAAGATACAAAGTGGGTTTAGTGAACAGTTTGACATTTTGGGCAAGTTTTCCGATATGACAAAACAACACAATACAAGGCTACCTGGAAAGTGTGGCTAAGAGGACAGTGTTGCATTTGCTTTGGCTGTTGCACATTAAAATAATTAAAAGGAAAACATCTGAAAATACCAGGATGCACCATGTTTTTGTTCAGTTTTTCCATTTTTGTCCATTTCTTATCTTTACTGTTGTAACTGCAAAAAAACACAATTCGTACCACTTGTTCACATCTGCCTTCAAGCTGAAGAAATATCCACATATTACAAAAGCTGACAGTAACGATGAGTTAAAGACAAACTGTAAATCCTAAGGCAGATCCACATCCCCTTAATTAAAACTTCGATGTGATGGCTTTGGCACAGATCTCTGTGTGTGTGATCCT
>JBBDHI010000015.1:14603343-14618026 GCA_037177115.1 Craterocephalus stercusmuscarum
GATTTGTGTTTGAGGCCATGGCCTGTGTATATATTGTAAATAAATGTCATTATTTTACACAATTCCTTTTTCTTTCTTTTATGTTGACGACCCCTCTGCCCTAGACACAACTGGGTCGTAACAACCGTAAAAGGAAAGTATAAACTACTTACACTGAGGAAACTTTGTGTGTTTTGGCTAAATCTATGATTTCAACATTAAAAAGTAATTTTCTTCTCCGTTTTTGAGAACTAATTTTTTATTTCCGTTTCAGTGAGCATAGACATTCCCCAGGATGAGGCATGGTGGAAGTTTTTACTGCCCATCTCTGCAGCAGCCTCTGGTATCTGCAGTATGGGAGGCTGCTGCTTCATTCAGCAACATACAGACAAGAGCATGGCTGAGAGCTTCTAGCAGAACTTCGAACTATCTCATTAATTCAGAAATAAAATAATATCTTTTAAGAAATAAAATCTCTTTTTCAATACAGCTTTCATTATTTCAGAAAAACAGAGCCTTTAAAAATGTTTTCCCCGCATGCAGTGTTCTTCAGAAAAGTCTCTTACCTGGGACAAAGTGGAGTCACTGCAGGCTTTCCTAGCATCCTGCAACAAATGAGAATTTATTTATTAGACTAATTGTAGTTCATCCCTTCATTTTGTCACTGCACAACCAACACATGCACATAAAAAACACAGTGAATTAAAAGAAACTGTAAATGTAAAAGTATTTCAATTGGCCAACTTTTAAACAAATCCCCAAGTTATTAAAGAGGGGGCTGAGAAGTTATTCGACCAGTAAAAGTTTGGACACATGCACCCACTGGATTTAATGGGAGAGAGTCTGTGATTTGTGCATGCGTCACTGTCTCATATCAAACACTGTGAGTCATAGTTTGTATTCAACAAGTGATGAGTGCACGCATGCACATCAAAAACACACATCTATGTCAATAAAAACATACCCGAATCTGATTACGTAGTTGCTCGGCTTCTTGCCGCAACTGTTCCAGCTCACTCATTGTCCCTCCGAGATGTGTTCAGGGCAGACTCCACTCCAAACACTGACTAGGCTTAGAAAACACTCGCGCCTTCACACACGCATGCACCCACACACACTCACGCTCGCTCACACACACACACACGCACACAAGCCCCCTCTCTCTCTCTCTGACACACACACTTTTCTAGCCGACTCCTGTAAGACAGAGACAGAAATACTTTTAGGTTCAACAGCCTGACCGATGCAGAAAATGAGAGTCCTTCCAGCAAACAGACACAGGTATCCTGTGTGGAAGAGGACGGAGCAGTGAGGGGACAATGCTGCCACCCAGAGTCACCGAGAGAATGGTGGGGCCGCGTGGGGGCTTGGAGGGGGGTCTAGCTCTTCAAACAAGCACAGTGTGGTTCAAAAGGCCATCTGAAGCATGCCCTGACCTTTCCTCACTCAATCAGTCTTTTGTGTTGTTGCATTGCTGTTTGCACATCCGTGTGTGCAGAATAAGCTTCTGCCATGCGGGCAGATCTGGATGCTTTATTAGACCGTATGCCCAGCTGAGAAGGGAAAACATGTGCATCCGTTTTTGGGTGAATGCATATGTGAGAAAATTAGTGCCGGATTAAGCATCTGTTTGCACATGCATGCATGCAGGTGTGTGCGTACGCGTATGCGTGTGCCAGTTACCACTTCCTTTACCTTGGGGAGCCTGAATATGGGTCACAAAGCACTTAGACACTCCTCAGAAATGTTTGGTCTGCCCCCCACCCCCCTGATTTTCCTGCTGTTTTACAGTCTGCAGAGTAGAAGTCGAACCCTGCCAGATTAAATTTTCAGTTCCAGTTTCTATAATTTAACAATTAGACCGAGTTCAGCCCTTCTTTTCCACAGGAAAACATAAATGCAAAAGAGGACATCCATTCATTTGGGGTTTTTTTCCCACTTAAAAAACAAATGTCGACATTGATGTAATGTCCATGTTATATTATTATTATTTTACCTTTTAAAAGATATTTATCTGGCTAGATAACAACCCTTGTAATACCTGGATCAGTTAGTTCGAGTGATGCAAAAGATTGTTCATTGTGGACTCATTTGTCTCTGCCAAGGGGGTCTTTGACAGTAATGACGCATTGCAATGCTTTCAGCTTCCCAGGGATGACGTAACAAACCTCCTCTACATAAAGCTGACGCTACCCACTTGAAGAGAGGCTCTCAGCGTCAGAGTGGCTGTGATGTGTTACCACTCTATGACTGCCGTGGATCTATAATGCCATCGAAATCTGCCACGTCACACAGGGCTACTTGTACACTACAAAACACTCAATATGACCCTCAAATGTGCTCAGCCTGTGGCTTCTGTCTTGAAATGCAACAGAAGAGAGATAAGTGTGATGATGATGAAAGATGAAATTGTGGAAAATTCTGGAAAAAGTTTCAACGATTTTCCGACCAGTTTGCGTAAAACATGGAAAATCTGATTTAGGAGAGTTTGTGGAAGAACATGAATGGACTTGCTCACATACTGAAACTAAATTAATTCAGAAACCAAAACGGGACACTCAGAACTGGTACTTTATGCAACCACATCTGCAACCAAATGAAACCGCGGCGCAGCTGAATCGTCTTTGGAAGAGTGCCAGATGTAGTTTACCTTTAAACGTTTGTCAATGTAAACCTCATTGTGTGCATCAGTGTCTTTTCTCCAGTTGTGTGACTGGAGTCATGCAATCAGCCAACAAAGGCCCAGAGCACTGCGCAGGATTGGGGCGACAAAGGCAGAGCTGTGTGCTGGAGCGGCCCATTGTTTAATGCGAGGCTGTCAGCTACAGTAGATAGCGATGCTTGGCACGGCCACATTTGGGACTCTGCAACAGTCCACAGGAGGTTACAATTGCTACTGCTCTGCTACCGACGACGTCCAATCAACTCAGCCTGGTGCTGCCAAAAGAATTGGGACAAAAGACCTTTTCCAACACCATCAAACTGGGGACATTCAAGACATGGACATTCTTTGTGACTTTATTTTACATGCTTATTTATGACAGCGTGCATTCATATTAGACATCTAAAAAAGAAAGAAATATTCCTGCATTGGCTATTTTCAGCCTCCAGTCTCCACCGTGTTCATCTTAGGTGGAACATGCAGACTTTAGACACTCAAACTTCCATTGTCAATGATCGCATTTACAAAAAAGGGCATAGAAATACAGTGCAATCGAACTTCTTTGCTGTATATATTTTCCATAAGAGATTGGCTATTACCAATTTGTGACAGGAGACATGGATGATTCTGTGTTTGTTCCTGTTGATGTTTTGATAGATCATGTATTACATAGTGTAATCAGCAAGGACTCCAGAAGATCCACGAAGACTAGTATCAGATATGACATGAACTTTCTACTAGGTCACTTTAAAAAGCCAAACACATCTGCTATGCTATAAAAAGAACAAAAAAAAAAAAAAAAAACAGAGGCCACATAAAAATAAACAAGCCAGGACAAATCATAGCAGCACTGCCTGCTGTGAGAACTTCATACTTATGCTCACACTCACATGTTCTTTGTTACCATAATAAAACCACTGCTAGATAATTTACTCAACAATGTGTACGTTGGAGGGATATTGACAAGATTTTAAAACGGAACATTTCTATTTTGCTCACTTATGAAATCTTTCCATGACTGGAAATCCCCCCTTCCCGAAACAGAAAAGGGTTATAAATTTGTCAGTCAATTATTTTCCTGTCTTCAGCCAGTATAAAATTTTAAATATCTCCTCATCGAATATTCATATTTGTATAAACTTTGCATAAATGTACAACAGATGACTCACTAGATAAGTCTGTAAAACGAGATAAAAAAAAAAAGTCATAATATTTACATAATATAAACATTTCAAGTTTTTAGAGTTTCTGGGCTTAAGTGACCACATAAACCAAAAAGGAAGCACACACCAGTTTGGTATCTCATGTTGTAAATCTACATAAACACAGTGCAAACTTGTTCAGGTGATCCAGTGACTATTCAAAACATCTAGAGAATGGAGGAAATACTGATAATTATTCCAGTAAGTTCAAAACACAGGTCTTTTTCCTTGTCACCTGATACAAGTTCATACCATGGCCATTTGTCATCAAAAATAACAAAACTACATAATAAACACCTGACTTATTGTCCACCTCCATTAGGATTTATGGTTAATTTTGGCGCATGAATATAATGCGTGAGTCAAATGCTTCACCCCATCTACAGCAGGCAATCACATAATTGTGGTAACAAAATCTTTATCACGATTTTAGTGATACCACACAAGGTCTAAAGTGTGACTGAATTGAAGAGTTACTACTCAAATATTTATAGAAAAAGAATTGGGGAGAAGATACCCATGGGGTGCGTAGCACAGCTGAGATCAGTCCAGTTATGCTAAAAGGAGTATATATACCTATTGTATCAGTCAAAAGTTTGGACACATTTTTCCATTAAATCCAACAGGTAAACATGTCAAGACTTTTGACTGGTAATGTAGGAATGGGTAAGGCTGAATAAATGTGTATGATACACAATTAAACAACTCCATAAACTATATGCTGCTGTATAAAATTCCTGCATGTTGTAAAAACGACCAGCTTATAAGTAAGTTGTCTACATTAACACATGTAAAAGATAAACTACAAGGTATTTTTTTTCTTTTGATTGTCTTTGGTTTTCACTTAAAATATCTTGATCTCAACTAAACAGATGATCTGTGACATGTTTACAAATTACATGGTTGTGTAATAAGCTGGACTGAAACCGATATGTATATTTTACTGTAGTTGATTTCTTAACATATTTCCAATAATAATCAACAACATCTAACGTGGTGCTTTTAAAAGCTGAAGCATAGTTGATCCCCCTCTGATTAATTTGAACAGTTTTTCAACTTGATGACACCAATGTAAACGAGCAATGCTGAACATCTCTTCCTGCATCATTTCAAAGTTGTATTAGTTTTTATTAATCACGTGCAGCCAAGATTTTCATTTACTTAATACCACATTTTAGGTTGTAGCCAAAACGTTTTACACCTGTATGTCAGTATTAATCAGCAGATCGGTACATGGTTATACCACCTACACAGTGACTGTCGACACACAGGAAATGATCGGTTACATCATATCAAGAGACAGTAAGAAGTTAATATTTGTTGTATTTTTATGAAAAGATTACTCGAGATACGTTTCTGGTGCAAGCAACAAATTACAGAAGCGCGTGCGCCCCGTAAGACTACCAGTTGATGCTCGGTTAAAGGCGGATTGTCGTGTATATTTAATGAAGGAAAAAAGCTATGTTGTGTTGGGGGGTTTTGCAACACGAAGAAAGAACATTGGTGTCTGGAATGGAAAAACACAAGACTGAGGCTAAACTATACGGGTTTTGTGGCCGTAGTTCCGCTCGAGAGTCATTTGACAGCCTGCGAAAGGCCCCGTAGGATAACTGTGGATTTTAAGAAGCGAGTAGCTCTGCTTAAAAGAGAGAGGGGGGAAAGCACAGTAAGACAGTAGTAGCCTGGAAACAGTTGCTTAAACAGCCATATCGCTGCTGCGAACAGTTTCAAACTCATTAATATTTCCCCTTCTCACAAACAATGTAAAGCACAATTAAACCGACAGGGGCAAATCAGGAAATAGCCTAAAAGCCACCAAAATACCAAGACAGACTGTACGTCCTTACCTGAAGCAGGCGTTTTGGCTCAGTCTATCCTTCCAATCCGAGTCACGCCGATCCGTTTTCACATGACAACCATGGTAAGAGCTGGAAGAGAAGTCGCAAAGGGTGCCGTGTTAATTTTAAATCTATTTAACTGATTTTAGCGGTGAGAGGCAAGCCCGACGAGGGTCGGATTTGACTAAAATTTTCACCAAGCAAGCTAATCACCACACCCATGAAAGTGGGAACATGGCAACAGCTTACCCTGAGGGGTGCGCAGTGGCGGGCAGATTTATATATTTTCATTTTCTAGGCACATGAACCCCTTTTAAAATATGTCTCTTTAAAAGAGATCACTATTTGAGTCAATACTCCAAATTGATCGTACATCCTTGTTCATTTTGTAAGTATAACATGTTTGGTAGAAGGTATAAACTTATCGTCTACCCTACGGGCGAAATGGTACTGTCTGTCAGACCCTCTACAAAAAGGAACCGAATGGGATACAAGAAAGAAATATTAGACTTATAAAGCTTACTGCAGTGTTGTAAAATCGTAGTAAAAGTGATCCAGCTTAACCCAATCTGAGATTTTCAAGCAAAACTGCACAATTTAATTCCTTCAAGTACCAGCACATTGAATACAGAGCCATAGCACTCTAGTATCAGAAGCTCTACGTTATGGATATAAACTGAAGTATATTCAACGTAGGTTTGCCCATGAATGTCTTGTTAAAAACTGAAACAAAGAAACAATTAGTAAGTAACAAAAATAAAAGTTTAGGCGTATTATCCAATTAAAAACAACTTAAAAGAACAAACAATGTGCACAACCAGCAACAAAAACAAAATGTGTGGTTATTTTGCAACTGTTTAATAACTTTAAGGTCAACATCAGATTCCAGCTTTCTGTATTGTGCTTGTGCATTTACGACGAATGAATAAAATTGTTAACCATTACATCCCAGTGAACTGCATATCTCTGGTTAATTTACAGATGTCTTCCTTTGCACACTGGAATTGTGATGTTATTCAGTAATTTTCTTCGTCAAATTAACTGGCCAATTCATTTATAAAGAGAATAACTCTAGTAGTTATAAGAGTTATAACAAATACAGAGCTGCAAGAATAAAATGAAATTATTGGAAGATTATTCACTTAGTTGATGTACAGTAATAAGCATCTAAAACATTACCATTCTCATCTGTTGGTTTGCATTGTGCCAGAAGGCAGCTGTCCCATGTCTCAGCCCGCACACCATGGTTGGCCTGCCATGGCTCATTGAAAAGGATCTCTCTCCATTAGGACAGGATGAATTTTTAATGGGACCAATGAAAGGGAGCAGTGGGATAGGCTTTACCATATCTCTGCATGAGCCAGAATCAATGGAGGGAGGATGAAAGTTTCCTAGCCCCTCGGTTTCCTTTCAGAGAGGCATGGGGTCAGATTAAGTCTAATTGAATTCACTTACACAGCAGTAGTTTAGGTGTGTCAGACCAATTTCCACATAAACAGATTATGGGGATTAGAATTAACATGGTAGCAGAGGGATAGTAGATGGAAGATGGTTTGCTGTTAGTGCCGTTAGGATTATTTTATTCCACCTTTTGCAATGATTGTTGGAGCAAAACAGAAACTAGTTATTACATATTATAGTTGCAGAATCATTTATAGAATGTTATGAAAGAGAAAATTAATACTCTTAATACTGTGTAACACATTGATTTGAATGATTTACTGTATCATTCTGCTTTTAATGTATTCAGTGTTTGTTCAGTTGTACAAATAGGTTTTTGCCATGACTTGCTTTGAAGATGACATGATCTTAGGTTTTCTTCAGCTTTTTATCAATGCATGTCTTAAGATGTTTAAGCTGCAATATCCAAACTGAGGTTAAAACTATTTAATAAACTTTAACTGTAGCATTTGCACCCTTTTGAGAGAGAATTGTTGCATAAAAAAAATAAAAATAAAACCCCTGGTAAGTGTCACCTCTGCCTCTAGTGTGCAAAAAGAACAAATTCATTAGCCAGCTGAGAATCACAGTCAGCGAATCCAAAAGCAGATCCTTAGCCAATCAGGTCTCTTGGTCCATTGCCTGGTAACCAAAAGGAAAGGGAGGGAGCAAATTGACACTGTAAAAATAGCACATAAATAGCCTGGTACCAGAAAAAAAAGAAAGTCACATATGTTGGCGAGGCTATAAATAGTATCCTGGTGTAGGTATATTGTACAGTAGCACAACGGTATTGTTGCCCACATCTGACACATTTTTGCATTGATTCAAATTGATCCTGGGTAATAAGGAGCACAGCTAGATGCACTATAAGAGTCATGCAAATGAGTTACATAATTTGAATGTGAGGGTGGTTCAGTAAAAATGTCTCATGCTGACCCGTCCCTTTCCCAAAGCTATCAACAGGTTGCCACAGTTTGCTTTGTCCCTCTGCTTGTCAGCTGATGTGATGCACAAATGCAAAAAAAATGAAACATTGTGCAGTTTTACATAAGAATATATTACTACGTGTATCTACAAGTCTGCAAGCCCAAGAGGATTTTAAGATTTAATGGTTTAGATAAATAGATTAATACATGATGTCCAGAGGCATTTCTATCAGCTTGATCAGATCCTAAGATGTTAGATTATCACTAGTGCCAAGTTATAAAAATGGGAAGCACACGTGTCTGCTGTAACCAAAAGGCAAAACATAGAGTAATCATATTCAATACAGACAATCTGTGTGTGATCAAATCATTGGAATATAGTGAAACATTAATCTGAAGCAGCTTCTTGATGCATATTTTTATCTGTACATTCTTTTTTTAAAGCTTTTTTTGGCTGAAGCTATTATACACCCATATAACCTCCATGTAATACTTCTACTGTATCAAAGGCAATTAAAAGGTGTAGCAACAATAAAACCTTAAAAGGCTTTATCAGGGCCGTCTTATCCACCAGACATCTCCTGGGGAGGCTGGCCGTTGCCAGGGTAACTCTTACAAATGGCAACTGACGTCAAGAAGGTAGGAGAAATACCAGGGAGAGCCAGAGCTGCTATGCATAATGGATTATTGAAAAAAAAAAAAAGAGCCCTCTTGAAGTGTGCAAAGTGACTTAAAATATGCGTGCCTTGTAGAGCTCCTCGCTTCTCCTCCCCCTTCTTTCTATGGAGAGGAGACTAAATGTTGACAGTTTTGAGGTTTCACTTGCTCGCCGGCACAGCTTGAACTGGACTGGTCCTGGTGAAATGATCTCTTTATCAAAAACATAGTGGTCTTTTTATCCATAATGGGAGATGATGCTTTACTTCTAATGGAATTGAACAAAAAAATCATAGCAGTAAAAATACAAAAAAAACAAGTATGCCATCTAAGATGTCTTTAATTTCCTGTTCATATGTCCTATTCATAATGTTATTAAATTTTTGAAAGTTCCATTAAAAATAGGATATAGTGCTAAGATGTAACTTTTGAAATGTGAGCAGAAATAGATTTGCAAAACTGGTGTTTTAGTTAAACGTTTGTGCAAAAAGGTAACCAAAGTAGAGCTCTTTGGTTACTGAGGGTGTCAGTTTGTTAACAGGTGACAACACGAAGCTACACGTATAACACGGCTGAGGTTCTATTAAAACTGTGATGCTACTTTGTTTCCTCATGGTGCATCAAAGGAGCGATAAAACCCTGAGATTACAGAGGTAATTAGAGAGCCAGGGGACTGGATTTCTGCTAAAGATGTTGCTATTTCAGTAGAATAATGATCTGGAGCATTTATCTGATGGCACACAAGTTTAAAAGGGAAGCGCCCTTTGGCCTCCTGTGTTAAGTTACCGAAAGAAAAGCTGAGTTCTCACCACAAATGCTGGGATCCACTTCTTATTCTGGCTCTTTGCTGCAAATAATATCCAAATCTTTCCTTTGGAGAGGCCAAAAAAACCCCAAAGCATTATAAAAAACAAACAAATGGGGAATAGATAGCATGTTTTAAATTATTCTACATGACTTCTGCCCTTTGAAACCTGAAAGAGATGAAATTTGCCAATGAAAAGACGTGACTCATGTAACCTTTAAAGAGGTTGAATGCAAACAATTTGAAAAGTGTCCAAAATGACAAGCAGACAGGTGTACGAAACCTCTACATGGTTACAGGAAACACAATTCCCAGGATCTTTTCACTATACAAAAGACTTTTTGTTGCAGTGGTCCAGAAATTCCTGACATCTTGGAATAGTTGCAATATTTGCATTACTTGAAATTTTGTGTGCCAATAGTTTTGAGCAGCATTATAACCACAAGCAGTTTGCGCTATGCGCTGAGCTCTTGTCTAATCTCAGTTCTATTGTTGGTCGGTGAGAGACTGTCACAGTGACAGTTTGGTGAAGAGCCCTCATCATTTCTGCGATAATGCTTCAGGACACCAACTCGGGTTTGTGCCGCTGCTGTTGCCTAAAATGCCGGAGTGGGACAGAAGCCTGTACATACGGCAGAGAAGTTTCCCCTGAGAAGGTTGGACATATGGACAGAACCACTCACAAATATCACAACAAACGTGACAAATAACTAGCAAAAACAGTTGGACTCGGTATATACTTTCCAAAGAAATCTGTGTGTTAAAACACTGTATGAAGTGGTGGTATTGTCTATCATTATGCTACAATTGTAATACCTTCAGGAATAATAAAAAACAAAGAACTCTGCAGCAGGTTTCTCTAAAAATCAAAGATCCCAAGACCA
Source organism: Craterocephalus stercusmuscarum (assembly GCA_037177115.1). Taxonomy (NCBI): domain Eukaryota; kingdom Metazoa; phylum Chordata; class Actinopteri; order Atheriniformes; family Atherinidae; genus Craterocephalus; species Craterocephalus stercusmuscarum. The sequence goes on from JBBDHI010000015.1 coordinate 14,613,740, forward strand.
GGAAGTCTGTTGCAAAGCTGAGATGGTGTGAAGCGTGTGTTTCAGGGAAAAGCTGCAGAGGAAATGTGCAAAGTGAAGAAGTGAGATTGTTTCAGTTTAGGGGAATCCCAGACACTTCTGTAAATCAGCCATACAACAAACAGTACAAATCATGAACTAACATGCTCTGGGTTTCCTAAGAAGTGAATCATTCAAGTTATGCATGGGAGAAAAAAAAAATTAAAGGAAGTGAGGAACAACCCCAGTGTGCTAATGCCACCATGTTCAAATGCCTCCCATCACAGCTGCACCGCTATGATACCTGATGATCATTAATTTATTACCATGAGCTCATAATTATTTTTACTTGACATTTTGGTGCACCGCAGGTTGTGAACAGGAGATAAGACCACGGTATTACCTCCCAGAGGCCTGAAATCCAGACACAACCCCTTTATACCACATACATGGATAAGGTTGACATCTCACCTACAGCTGGAGCTAAATGTTCTAACTTCAGATATCCCTATTTTAACTCAATTCATGTTCTTACTTTTGCAACTAGAAAGCTATTCTTCTGATAATTTGCTAAAACGCATTACTCTAAAGAGGAAGAATATCTTTCAAGGAAGTTTTTTGAACCCGCTTCAGCTTGCCAGCTGTGATGCAGTGGATACAGACACTGCATGCATACTACTGAATAAACTATGTGAATATTTTTAGAAAAAAAAGGCAGCTTCTCTACCTTCTTCCAGCGCAGATGAGTTGCAGAGGAAGTGGGCGTTTTCTGCTTACGTCCTAAACGGCATGGATTATGTCGCGCACAACGCTGGGGTTTCAGTTCTTCCTTTCAGCACTGAGTGCAGATGCTGCAGGAGAAGCAGTAAATGGAGAGAAAGGCAGAGCTGGAGTATGAGGTGGAGAGTTGCTGAGTGGGAGGGCCGCCATATGGGGCTGGGCATACACAGTGGAAGATGGAGTAGTAGTTTTTATTAAAGGGACAGAGTTGATTTCCTTTTTACTGTTAAAGAAATGACAAAATAACTCACATAAATTGTATCATTGGACAAAAAGTATTCCATGTTCGCTGCAGGACTGAGCGTCCAGCCATGTCATTCATCTTCCTGTTCCCATGTGTCTCCCTAATAAAAAAGGGAATCATTTGTTGTGGGAATTTAGTTTGTAAAAAAGCAAATAATTCAAGATAAAGAAAGATATTCATATATTCAAGCAATTCAATGACATAACTTTTTACCTTGAGGAGTTTTCAGTGTTTAAGAAAATCTGTTTTAATTAATGTTTATGAAATTTATCTTGATCTCTTGAAGGACCTGAAATAATATTCTATAGATTTGACTTGAATTGATCCTTTGCAGTGCACCGTTCTTATTAATAAAAAAATATTTTTAGATTTCTGTCATTTTCCTTAGAACTCTACAAACTTAAACATTTGTGGGAGCAAAACCTGCCGGAGCATCCGCTTGCCTTCAGTGTAAAATGAGCATTTATATCTACAGAATAAGAGCAGCAGTCAACAGCTCCAATGCTTAACAGGCTAAAATACATGAAATGTGAATTTCAGATCTGGTATCAATTTGTGAATGATCTGGTGGTCTGGACACTCACGATATTTTCTCCTTTCTGGTTAATTAACATAAAAAATCAGAAGAACAACACTCCCATTTAAATTCCAGAGGATTTCAAGAACCAATTTCCAGAAGGGAAGTATAGGAAATACTATAGTATCAAACATTTTCTGACTCTATTAGTAGTCCAATTCATTAATCTTTGCTTTAATTCCGCAAATTCTGATGTTTTGGCAGTCCACAGAAGGATGGCCAATAATGTCAATGATGGTAATATTTCTGATACACTGACATTTTCACAAGGGAAAAATGTTGACAACACCCATCAGTACACTGCTTTCTAACATGTGTTGCTTTGTGTGATTTAGATGCAAAGTTCAGTGCATTTAAGCTGTAAATGGTTTTTAAATGGGCAGTATGTTTTAATAACAGTGAATATAAGATATCTGCATGCTGTCTGTCAAGCTATGCTATTAGCTACAATTTGATCTAAAAAAATTATAATCACATCCACTGCAATTGTTTCCCAAAATAAACATAAGATTTATTTAATTTTTTTTTACAGTATAAAGTACAGTTACAGATATACGATTCTCAAGCTCTCTTTTGAAATGCTTGTAGAAAAGTGCACACTAACATTTTCAGGAAACAGGATTTGACCTTTAACACAAGACTATTGAAGCAGTTTCAAATCCAGGATTAGCATCTATAGCAACAATTAAAAGATAGAACCACATTTTTTCTAAACATTGTTGTAAATTCAAGCTGACCTTTCTGAATGAAAAAGACAATGACAGGTTGCATGTGTTTGGAAACACTTCTGAAAGTATTTAGTGTTGTTCTTTATTCTCACGGACACTTGAGCAGCGAGCGCTTTGAAGCTTTTACTCAAACTTGATGCCCTGGGCCAGAGGGAGATCCTTGCTGTAGTTTATCGTGCACGTTGAGCGCCTCATGTACTGTTTCCAAGAGTCACTGCCAGACTCTCTTCCCCCTCCGGTGTGTTTCTCCCCACCGAAGGCTCCTCCGATTTCAGCTCCGCTTGTGGGAATGTTGACATTGACGATGCCACAGTCGGACCCTTTGGGGCCCAGCCAGCGGAAAACTTTGCCCATATCTTTGGTGAAAATGCTGCTGGACAGACCCTGCTTGACCTCGTTGTTCCATGCAAACGCCTCCTCTTCTGTTTTGAACTTGAGGACGTAGAGAATGGGGACAAAGGTTTCAGTATGGACGATGGGCGCATCATGAGCGAGTCCTGTAATGATTGTGGGCTCCACGTAGTTTCCAGGACGATCCATCACCTTCCCTCCACAGATCAGCGTGCCGCCCTGCTGCTTGGCCTGCTCAATGGCGGCTAGATATTGGTCCACAGCTTGTTTGGTGTGGAGAGGACCATAGAGGGTGCTGGGGTCCCAGGGATCTCCAATACGGATTTGCTTGTAGGCCTTGGCGATCCTCTCAACCACGGTGTCGTGGACGCTCTCATGGAGCATCAGCCTCCTGGTGGTGGTGCAACGCTGACCAGCGGTTCCTACGGACGCGAAGACGGCGGAAGGCACCACAAGGTTCAGATCTGCATCCTCAAACACGATGATGGCGTTATTTCCACCGAGCTCCAGCAGCTTGCGCCCAAACCGTTCCTGCACCATCATGGCCACGATCTTGCCAACATGAGTGCTGCCGGTGAAAGACACCAGATCCACGCGCTCGTCCTTCGCCATGGCAGTGCCGATGTCCGCGCCGCCGCAGGTCATGGAGCAGATAGCACCGGGCAGGTTATTCTGCTCCAACACCTCGGCCACGATCTTAGTAACTGCGACACTCGTGAGGGGGGTGGTTGGGGCGCCTTTCCAGAGGCAGACGTTGCCGCAGGTCAGCGCGATGGCGTTGTTCCAGCCATAAACGGCCACGGGGAAGTTAAAGGCAGTGATGATGCCGACTAGTCCAACTGGATTCCACTGTTCAATGAGGGCATGGCCTGGTCTTTCTGAAGGAAGCATGGGTCCACCTATCATCCTTGATAGCCCGACAGCATAATCACAGACATCAACATACTCCTGAACTTCTCCGACTCCCTCAACATAGATCTTGCCCATTTCTAGAGATACTAAGCTTCCAAGTACTTTAATCTTCTTTCGTAATGCATCCCCAATCTGCCTCACAATCTCCCCTCGTTTTGGAGCTGGAATATCTGCCCACAACTTCCAGGCCTCCCTAGCCTTCTGGACGGTTTCTTCATACTCTGCCAAGGTGGCCTGAGTAACTCTAGCTATTGGCTCATTGTTGGCAGGGCAGTAGGATGTGACAACTTCACCGCTGCCTCCCCAGCTTCCGTTGTATACACCATGGTTGTCCTCAGACAAACCCAGCTCTTTAAGCCAGGAGTATTTGGGCTGATTGATGAGAAGACCTGACATGGCTGCTGACTGCTGGCAGTGGACAGATGGAAATTTATTTCTTAAAAGCAATCTGCTGTGCCGGGCAAGGGTCAGAGTCAGGCAGCGCTGCATGAGTGCTGGAAACAAAACAAACAAGTTAATTTTAGGATAGAAGGTCATTCATAAATTGGTAATATTTAAAAAGTTTCAAAATTATCTTCCTTCAACGTTACAGTCTAGTGCAGGATGGAGTGCACATAATTGACAGCAAATGAAGTTTCTTGACAGGTGTTAACCTGATAACTCAAATAAAGACCTTTTTTTCTTGTTCTCTGTAAAAT
>JBBDHI010000015.1:14763885-14775071 GCA_037177115.1 Craterocephalus stercusmuscarum
TAGGGAGAAGGAACGAGTAACTATAATTAATTACTCTTTTAAAGTAGAGTGCCCAACACTGGTCATCATAACTGAAAAAGTTATGGACAGATTTGGATAAAAAAGACAACAACAAAAAGCTTTCTTACAATGGAAAAAATGCAGGATTTTGTCATGTAGATTCTTAATAACAATTGCTTTTACTCATGCGGACATAAAGAAGTTCGAGTTATCTGCTTGTGCTTGTCTAAAATGCCAAATAGTTCTCAACTCTTGGCTATTGGTTTAATTCAAAGCTCAAATCTAATTCTAAGATCAGTAGCACCATGTAACTCAACTAGTGCATGAACTCATATTCAAACTGTGATTAAACTCAAAAAGAGTCTCTGATCTTTCTCAGACAATATGAGCCATTTTCGTGCATGAGCCTGAAAAAGACATTTGATTGAAACCCAGCTATACTGAACTTCTAACATTCAGTGTTTGACTTGCAAGGTGTACAGATCCATTCTGCTGCTACTCTTAAAAAGGAGAAAAAAAGCCTATGCATAATAAAAAACATTTACTTATTAACTACTTAAGAAGTTCTGATGTTTTTAGTTCCAGGTGATGCTACTCTACATTTTCTGGAGTAAGCCAACTGAAGTGGAGGAGATTTTGAATGGCTGTCTCCCCACAGCACGCTCCTACAATCACTGGAACCAGTAAAAGACCAGCTGTAATCAGAGATGCAGTAAAAGGTCTAGGCTCTGTCCAGTTTTCTCCATCTGGCTGCGTCTCTCCATTTTGCATACTGCATTGGATAGGGTCTTCCTTTTCAGTTGTGGATTGAGGGATAGCGGTCATTTATCCTTTCCGGTTGCCCTTTATGCTCTAATTAAAAAGCAAGATGACCAACACCCCATGATGTCAGAATCCAAAACAGAAGCGTACTGTAGAGTCAAGGTGAAAATCCTGGACTGAGCGCAGTGAGAGCTTCAATCAGTTTGATTTGTAACCTATCCAACTTTCAAACTGTTTACATAAAAGAGTTTTGCATTCATTTTTGACTTGTAAAGAATGTGTGTATCAATGTTCATTTTGCTGGCAGGCAAAAAGTTAAGGGAGCAAAGCCTTTGATCTCTTCTTTGGGGCTCTGCCTCTGTCATGTGCAAATCTGTTAATCACAAAAGCCTTGCCTCATCATGTATACTTTCAAGAACATGCCTGTATGCCCAGGGATGGCCGGGACTGTATGCAGGTATGTGAATTTGGGAAAAATATGAACACAAAAGCCAAGATTATGCCGACACATGAACAAGTGTATGAACTGAGCTGCATGCTGAGTTGCCTGTGGAACTGCTCCTTCTGAGTAGCAATCTGCAGGACTAAAAACCTCTCAGCTGGTGTACCCTTGACATAGATGCAGCCCATCTGTACATCCTCTTTAAGTTCTGCTCTGTAGACAAGCTCTGAGCTTCTGCTAAGGAATTCATTTTCTTAAACTAAAGTTAGTTACAGTGCCTGGGATTTTACTCCTACAAAGACCCATGAGTTATGGAACTGCTGACATGAATAATTTGGGATACACTGAAATTTCCTCAATCTCTTCAATATTTATTTTCATTCAAAGGACTATTTAGACACTGAATATTGTAAATTCACCCCCCACTGGATAGCAAACAAATTCCATTTACATTTTCTTCTGTATATTTTGTTTACAGGGTCATTATCCTTCCCAATTCATTCTGCATGCACAAATTGCTTCAAAGGTTCTAATTTCCACTACAGCCTTACACAAGCGAGCTTTAGAGAGGAATTAGCAGTCACATGACAAAAAGCTCTCAAAATTTAGAATTAGAGCAGCTTTGGTTTATGCTTTACTATTTTGACTTCTTTGTAAACAGAGCTTTATTTCCTGCTGTAAAATACAGGGGTGTTTGGCTATAAATACAGGCTATGTTGAAGCACTGAAATTGTCATTAATGATAAGAGGGATGTAATTGGTATTTGTGGGTTCATGCTAATTGGTGAGATGATATGCCAACATTGGTTTTTGTGGAGTATTCCTCTGCAATATTTTTAGGATAACTCACTCAGAGAAAAAAGCTAAGGCTAGGGGTGACGAAAGTTGCTATATAGGTCATACTAGGAGGAAGGATGTTATGTTTCTGAGAATCAAAAGTTAAATATACTGTATCTTACTTGAGAAAAAAAAACATATTTTTACAATATAAAAAGCAGTGAAAATGAGGCATGATGAAGATCAAATCGAATCAAAGTGCAATGTCTATGAATGCATGAAAGAAAAGGCAAAACATTTAATAGTATAAAGTTCATTTTGACAATCAGAATTTTTTTTATGTTTATTTTATAATTTTATCTTAATTTACCTTTTAATTGTAAAAGGCAAAACGCTTAATAGTACTTCAAATAACTGAAGACTGGAAAAAGTAGTAATAAATATATATTTGCAAAATTATACTTTAGAGAATAATATATTGTTTTTTAATTTGAGGTGAAAAATAATAATAATAAAAAATAAAAATACGGTCCTATTTCAGCACTCTGCTGATGAGCAGTGGCCAGAATCTCCATCGTCAGGTGCAAAAGTCTGATTGGGAGTTACAGAACACGTGATTTTTAGTGATGGCCTCAAAGAATTGCTCAACAAAGTATTAGCTTATGATTGACATAGCGTTTATTAATTTCTCATATGTTTTGCATGTTTTCTTAAAAAATATTTCTATTGAGCCACAATAAAAAAAAAATTTAAAAATTTCCTAAAATGTTTATTTATTATTATTTTTGTCAGTTTCAGCTTATTTCTTAGAGACAGCTTTTTTCTTTAATGGGCAGGTATGAATAACTTTGCAGAAAACTGTATGTAAATACAGTAGTAAACAATTATTCTAAATAAATATATGAAAAAATTAAATAAGCATACCCACCCATAATTCAGATTGTCAAAAGGAGCATCACAACACAGCAATAGCAGCATCATTCTGCTTGCTATAATGCTGGACAAAATAAGTTTAAAAAAAGATGGAACATAGTGTTACAGTTTCAGAGTTACAGTTTCCTTCTTTTGGAATGAAAATGGCATAGTGGCTAGTATTTGATAATTTTTGTGCAGACTTAACAATCACATTCATCCCTTCGAAGTTTTGGTTTGTTTTTATAATCCAAAATGTACCCATATGCTGCTGACCTCTGCCTTTGTCCACAGCACCACCCAACATATTAGTTTAACTTCTGCATAACATGAGCAACGGTGTGAACACAGAAAAGTAAGATTTTGTAGTATGTAACTACACAAAGGTGGGACGGCACTGTATCATCAATGAGTCCCTTGTAGGTGAAAATTCTGCTCACATCCAGCAAAGTGAAGGACATATTTGTTTAGCAACACTCCTCAGCATGGTAGCTCATCTCTCCCTTGAGGGCCAGCATGCTCCCTGCACTCAGGCCCTGAGATGCCTGGTTTGTGCAGCAAATTAATTCCCAGTTGGAGAGCGACTATTATGAATGGGTAGAGCTGAAGAGACAAACAAGCAACCCATTCTTTTGCACCCCACAACAAAGATGCTGGAGGGTTGTCCTACTTTTGTTGGAGGAAAAATGTGGCTTTGTACAGTTGCTCAGGGGACTCTTTGCGTGGGGCTGGGAGGGCAGCCGTGTTAACGTACGTGGAGCGAAACACACCCGGAGGAAATCTACCAGCAGAGATGATGATGATGCAGAGCTGGGAAACTGAATTTGGCTCCTTCATATTGATTATATCCCTCAGATGCAGGATTCTTGTTGAAGGAGGCTTGGTACACTGTGCTGACATTTGCTCTGTGTCATTAGTTCAGACCAGAACCTTAATTTCCAGCCCAAAATTAATAATGATCAAGCTTTGTGAGCTGAGACTCTGCCATGGTTCACACAGCAATTTAACTCTTTTCCAGTGTTATTCCTTCTGTTGGAAGTCTGTTTTCTGTACTCAAAATAAGTCCAACAAACAACAGATACGTAGTTGGTTATTCATATATTTAATTATGACTATTATAATTATATTAACATGACTATTAGTCATGTGTGTCCTGAATGAACTTGCAATTAATTGCATATTAATCATAGATTTTTAAAATATATATTTTTCTATATGATATATTTTATTTGATTATATTTTAAGAGGATATTTAGCATATTTTTAACACTTTTGTAAGCAGAGGTTGAATATTTTTACATGCAGAACAGACACAAATGCACACACGCGCTCTCTCTCAGACCACTACTGACAGCCTCACAGTCACAGAAACCAAAGAGCTACAGTACAAACAGAAGTAAATATCCTGCAGGGCTCTAGCATTGTTTCCCACTTCTTCAGTTTATCAGCTGTTGAAAGGTTGCTGCTTGTAGAATCATCAAGATGTCTCTGCCAGAAGCAGACCGTCTTTAGGGGAGGAGGTTATCTGAATCAGGTGTGTACAGCACAGCAGACAACGTACAGGCAGTAATTCAGTTCACATTAACATTTGATAAAATGACCTCGGACTTGTCCAGACAACCGTTTGGCCGAGTTTTAAAGCTAAACTGTCCATGCAAAAGATCCATTTTGAGTCAGTTTCTGTTTCAGAACCACAACCTTATTTGGCGGTGTTCATACGGCTATAAAGCTGTTTATAACCACCAAACATGCCCTGAACTTGCAATGCCTTACTTCAAAGGTTTGCTAATTACTACAGTTATTTTCCTTGTCTTCATTCTTCTTCTGCTTTTTTTTCTACCTGTTCCTCTCCTTTTTCTCAGGTTTGTGTCTGCTCATTGATCTAACATAACGTAATGAGATGTGTTGTTTAAACATTTGTGATACAACTTGTTCAGTTATTTTTCATAAAGTAATTATAGAGATGTTTTACTGGCAGAATATCCACATATGTATTCAATTAATAGTTCAAGAGAACCTTTTTGCAATAGTTCATGATTAATAAAAACAAACTTTTTATTAAGTTAGCATATTAAGAAACTCATCACAACATCAATATTCTTTGATAAAAAAACAAACAGTGATTCACTCTGTTTTATCTGTCCAATAGATAGTTGTATGGAAAGCAGCTCTTGGTGAGTCGGTGACATGACACGCTTTGTGAGGAGATCAGTGATGTGACATGAATGCTCAGGAGGCCCCATCGTGTTATTTCAATCTGATCCCAGCTTTAGATGCAGTCAATGTGACACCGGGATATTACCCAGGGATTAGATTCTTAAACAGCAGAAAGTGAATGAAACTACAACTCCTAAAACACACTACACACACACACGCACACACACACACATGTTCCTGCTAGTAAACTTGAACTACAGTATAATAAACTGAGACAGTATGAAAGACTATAAGGCATTCAGACATCTCTCACATCATCTGAGTCGACGAGGAGCATATTATTTAGTTAAATAATGACACTGAGGAGAAAATTCGAAGCTTGATGTTAAATATACATAAACATGAATATTGAATACAAACACGGTTGGATGAAAACTCTTTTCCTCAGTTCATCTCATCATAGCTTGTCATTGCATTCACATCATTCCCGTTTACATTAGTCCTGAATCTTGACATCCGCTAATTTTCTTTCAAGCATGGATGGGCAGCTGTTCAAAAAGCACAAAGGATGGATGACAGTGAATGACAAATGACCAAACTCCCGTGCCATGTGAGCGAGAAGAGCAACCTTTTTTTCCTCAATCAGCGTATAAGACAGCAGCTGCTGATGAATGCTTGAATCCCTCTTAGTCTTCCCCTAGTCCGCTTTATGAGCTCAACAAGCTGCTCAGTGCCTCTGCAGAGCCTTAACTACCCAAACAGTGGAGGGAGATTCCCATTTTTCCCTGCTTACGCTCACCCGTTGGATGCCAGGGCATCGGTGAGCGGTGGAGAAATGCTAATTTCCGGTTATATTTCCTTCTTCAGCAAACTTTCACGTCTTCTTTTGTTTCTCTTTGACATTTTATTTAGATTGGATTTGTCCCTCTCTGCAGGAAGAGAGAATAAGCAAGAGTCTGAAGTTTGGGAGATGGTTGTCCCTTTTATTAATACAAGACACTATCAGTTTAAACTTATTTTGTTAGAGCAAACAGTTACGCACAAGGTTTTTCCACAGAATGCAGTATAAGCTCCAGAACTGCTTTCACCCTGTGAATCTTCAGTAACTCTGTTGGATCTTTTATTCATACCAATGATGCATCATTTTCTTTTATCGTGAATATTTCTACTTACACGTGTTTTTTTTTGTAGCACATGGGTCTCAAACCTAAACAGACTGGACAAAAAAGAGCGAGTTTGAGTATTTTACTCTATCACTCCATCTGTGACATCTTTTACCAGTGTGACACCCAGTTCATCTGAAATAAAAGAGGAAGAATGCAGGTCGGAAATTTTAAGGCTTGCAGATTTTTTTGGTTTCCTCAGATTAGGCTTGAAAATTCAGTGACTCAGCTGTGTTTCTTTTGCACTCCTTGTTTCCTACACTGTAACATACTGTATCCTTGACAAGGAAAGCGGCGGTGTCTGTGGGGCTTTCGTTCCAGCCGGATACCACCTGATTTAACTCATTATCCTGGCTCCTGAAATAGTCAAGCCTATTAAATAGCTCTTAATCAAGACCATGCTTCATTAAATCAAGGAGACTTTTAAAGAAAGCTTCCAGGTCTCCTTTGTCACGCCTGACGCTGCCCACCACAGCTGTTAGACGTGGCCTTGAAAAGGAAAGAAGCTGAGCTTGAACTCGGGGAATACGAACACATACAGACTTTACTGACTCTGATTGATGAACACGTGTGCTATGATATTTGGAGCATGTTTGCATAGACTCCTGCTGAAGTGTTGAGGCCCTGTCAACTCTGTATGTTGGCTGATTACTATCCTAAGCCATTCATAATTTTACTATTCACAGAAAAAATACCTATTTTCTTGCATTTACATAGTAAAAAGATGTTATTTAATGTTCAGACACCTACTTAACTCAATAATTCATTACACTTTTATGTTAAAAATATTTGGTCACAAAAGACAAAAGGATGCATCAGGCTACCTCAAATGTCTGCACCACTACAGAAAGGCATGAACCAGGGTTAGCAGGTAAACTTATTCTGTGTTGTATCACTGGCTGGATATAAACCTCTAAATAGTTTTTCACCCAGCAACCACTGTAAAAAGAAATTAGGAGTCTAATAAAATAATAATGCAAAAAGACAGAGATCTAAAGAGACTTGAACTACTTCTGATCAGTGATTGCATCCGTCCAAGATCTTCCCCGGGGCATTTTGACTATGGTAATGAAATTACGTAAGCATGTTGTTCTTAACTGAGCAAATATCTAAAGGCCTGAAAGCCTCACTTAAATTAAGTCAGGGTGTTTTTTTATATACACAAAACAAGTGCTCCCATGATTGGATCCACTGCAACACTAAATCAGGGAAACAATAACGGTGGTTTCACACAGTCAAATATCATGGAAGTATTACATTTGAAAGAGAATGGACTGATTAAATAAGAATTTTCTTTGATGTACAGCAAAACAGAATCATACAGCACATCCAGTGAAACAAGAGTCTTGTAGCTTTTTCTTTTATAAAGATGAGCAGCAGTGCTGAATCAGCTCAGCTCAGTATCTCCCATTGCACACTCCCAGTAAGAGAAATGAACCTGACATCCACACCTCTGAATGGCTCGTCTTTAACTGCATCAATCTTTACCAACACCAGATACGGTAAGGCAAGGGTGTCCAAAGATGATCCTCGAAAGCCGCTGTCCTCCAGGTTTTCAGTGTTTCCCTGCTCCAACGCACCTGACTCAAATTAGGAGGATCCAACAGCTTATGAAGTTCAGCACACTGACGCATTCATTTGAGTCAGATGTGTTGGAGCAGGGTAAGAAAAAAAACTGCAGGATTGTGACGCTTGAGGACTGAAGCTGGACACACCTGCAGTAAGTAATCTTCATACGTATCACTAAATACATGTGTTCACAACACAAACCAGTGCTGATAGGCTGTGCCGAAAAAAAGAATGACTGAAGACACACAGGACACGTGGCCAGCATTGTGCTTCTACCAGGCACCACTGGTTACGGCAAGCTCCGGTATTATGCAGAGTCTGATCCACGCCAGCCAACCTTCATGAAAATCTGTGGCGTTGTTTATAAGGCCCAAATCATGCCACAATATTTGATCCTTCCAATACTACTGTATACCAGTGTGGGCAGAGAGGACTTCTGTATGTGTGATCATAAAAAAATCAGTATTCTCCATGGATTAAACTCTACATTAACCTGCATATTTTAAGTAACCAAGGAATGACAAAGGGATCAAATGAGATATAAGAAAAATGGAAACTGTATACTCTCATCTTGTTCTTACAGCCAGCTGCTTTCTGAGCTTTAACATGTAAGCCAACAAACATTGTTGATCGACTGTTGGAAAATAAAAACTAACTTACAAGTGTAGGAACTTCAGGGAAAGAAATCTGACCAGACTGTGAGCATCCGACTGAAGCGTCACATCAAGAAGTCTATGGAAGAACATAATTTAAAATTCCAAACTATAGAGACCCACAGTTCTGAATTATTAATGCCTTGAGCTTCCAGTCTGAGGTCACATCAACAGACGTGTAAAAATGAATATCTTAGTGGGCATAACTAAGATCTGAATAGTGTTTTACTATGTGTATTTCATAAAATACACAGAAAACATACAAAAAACTGTATTTCATGATTCTTGGAAAACCAGTTTCTGAAACCTTTTTCATATAGATTCATATTGATTAATCATAAATACAGTGTTAATGTGCTTCTTTGTATTTGTTTTAAACTAAAAATTGCATTCTCACCGACCTTTGCACATTTGTCCTTATTTATCATAAAACAATCATCTCAACCTTTACCCCACTTGGGCAATTCAACAATTCCCAGATTCTTAAATGGATATCACATGTCAAAATCCAAATGGATTACCCACCGAATTCCATTGTTACATCTCAGATATCATGCACACAAACAAATGCACACATCTGACTTCAAAACAGAAGTGTTATCAACAACAAAATGAAGACACCGGTTTTAATTACTGACTGATAGAACATCTGTTCTGTTTAATTAGCCCCGTATCTTGTTTATGATACAATCTTAACATTGCACACACTTATAGGACTGGCATGCATGTAATGAGAAACACACACAGCATGTGATTATTGAAACGCGGATGAAACATAAAATGGTCTATCCTTATATATGAGGGATCAAATTGCACAGAGCCTTTTATTTTAACCCTTAATGAAACCTTTGTGGCGTTCTAGACAAGAACTTCTGGCCTCCTCTCCATGCATTTTAAATGCATACTGCTGCTTGAGTAATATATCATGAAATATTAAATTTTAGTCTTGAATGCTCCAGAGTACTGACTCAGGAGAAGTCTTATATTACATAATCAACTGTCTGGGAGCTCAGTATCTCTGTCAACCAACAGTATGAAATACAACCATTCACCTCTGGAAAAGAGGCTTTCATTAACCACTCAGGAGGACTAATTGTTTTGCATTATGAGCATCCAAGTGTGTGATTATATCACATCAAACATGCATTTTTACAAGCTCGGTAATCTTCTGATTTCAATTGATGCATATTATTCACGACCGGGGTTCTCGTCCGTGGCTATTTAGATATGTTTAATACGTTTTGATCTCATATCTAATGTCTCACCTGAATTTGACTCCGCACTCTTGATGCGGCTTGCTGGACGAAAATTGACGTCAAATTGAATGACGTCAAAGCCAGCTTCTCTTATGTATTAGCATAAAAAGTAATAATGTGCTGCAGTTGCAAGCCTTGTCTGGTGTTGACTGACCTCTTGATTACCTTTGTCATGCATCTGCACGTGCATCTGGCACGCAATAGTCGCTCTGGCAGGTTCTGTCATCTCAGTGAATATTGAAAGTGATGCGGACTGTACTGATAATCTGATATCTTGTGAGCGTGTATGTACAGTTCAGTTCAACTCTAAATTGTCCGCATTTGTGTGTAAAATAATGCTAAGAAAATTTAAATATACGCCTGAAGTCTTTGTATCGTGATTGTCTGATGTAAAACAAAACAAAACAAAAACCCACAGCCCTTAACATGAACCTGGCAGCACGAAGGTGTGCGTCTTATTGGAGTCTGTTTGATTGTTCCATCAAGGCAACAACAGTTCATGCAAAATAAGCAAAAAGCAGAGCCGGGATTCTTACCTGTAAATGCCCCTGGTACATATTGAGCTCACAGTCGCGGATCTCTCCGTCGCGTTTCTTCACACTTCCAGACTTGCAGCGGGCAGAGTGTCAGACTGGAAGTGTAGACATTTGAAGAAGCAGCAGAGTTTTTGCACCGGAGGTCCGGAGAAGCAGACGGAGAGGAGCTGTCCTCTCCTCAGGTGCTGAAGCTCACTCTGCGCTCATCTAGGATGTCTGTGCACGGAGACTGCAAGACGCACCGGGAGTGCGACTTTTCTTTTTTAAAAGCTCGCAGATTCCTCACTGCGTAGTTACGCTGGATTCTAATAAGTAGCGTTTTGTGCTTGCGAAGACGCAGCCTCGCGGTCTTTGCAGGAAAACAAAGACTAAATCTCCGTGATAGAAGTCTTCATTGTGAGCGCACTCCAGTTTTCCAGTCTCTCTCCCTCTCCCCTCCTCTCTCGGCTGAAGGTTTAGACGCTCCTCTTGGTTCATTCTCTTCTTAAAGTGCGCTCATCCCTGTTTGTCAACTCACCTCTGTAACCCAGCCCTCTGGTGCCTCCTCCAGCGATGACGTATGTACTCCACAAGGAGGCACGCAAGCACATTTCCCTTTCACTTCAGAGCATGTTCAGAAAAGCACTGCAAATTCTCCAAACGCGCATGTTATTTAGCTATTTCTGTAATCACACGCGCGTCTTTTTGCCTCAGTTTTTTTTATATAAAGCTTTATGGTTTCTTTGATGTCAATTCTAATTACCCCACAAAACCATATTAATACAGCTGAATATTGAAAAGCACTGCCTGGACACGAACACGTTATGTCTGAGTGTGTTATCTGTATCAGCTGTTGTTCCCAGTCCTCCCTCATTAGTGGGAGAAACAATTATATAACCAAAAACATGCAAGGCATACGGTAGTTTCTAGGTAGCTAATTATGGATAAAAAGTAGAACACAGATTACCCTACAGTGTATT
>JBBDHI010000015.1:14834547-14844949 GCA_037177115.1 Craterocephalus stercusmuscarum
GCGGCATTAAAATAACGCAATATGTAATATTTTTTATTTTGAAAGCTTGTTAAAAAAACCCATTAACATTTCCACTTTATGCACTCTGAATTGTCTTGTACAGGAAATGCGCTATATGCACATATGCCTTACATATAAGCAAACAGAGCAAGTGCTGACTTGGGAACATGTTCATACCAATTTCAGATCTAATATTGTGATTCCAAGTTTGCAGAAGAAACAAAAGATAAAACATAATCCTTAATCAAGAAAAGCAACAATTTGGAGGCTTTGGAAAAGCAGCTTATTTGCTTGAGTGCAACAGGCCTGATAAGAGAGTGCGTCACCCTTCAGTTCATGCACACTCAGTCTTCATCTTATCCATGCTCACACTGAGACGATACAGGCCAAATATGGCAGCAAGAATGAGCATCAAACCTGTGGCCAAAAGAAGGACATAACCAAACATGAGGATGCCGATCAGAGCCGCATTGGAGGGTAGAAACCACACATAAACCCAGCCTCTGTGATGGTTGTGATGAACGTACTCGGGCCCCTGTTGGAGCACCAGTATATCATGAAAAGGGAGTGAGATGGGACGGGTTTCATCAGGCAGAGTGGTGAATTCAGTGTGACGCAATCCTGGGAGTGTTGTGGGATCTGAGGTGGTGGATGCTACAGTTGGAGGGGTCGAAGTGACATGCAGTGTTTCTGTTAGCTCAAAGAGGTTGCTTTGTGTTGTAAAGGAAGTTTTCAATGTTCTTGCGTTACAGTAGCTGAATTCCTCATCACGCAGAGAGCCGACAAGACGGAGCAGCTGGTAGACCGGACTCTGACATTCCACATTATCTCTGTCGAGAACAACGTGCTCATTATGTCTTATCCATCTTGCAATGTCCCTGATAGCACAAGTACAGTCCCAGGGGTTGTCACTCAGTGTAAGTTCATTCAAATGTGCATTTGTCAGGAAAATATCTCCTGGAAGAGTCATGAGGCGGTTGGTCCTCAAATCGATGGTCACAATCCCAGTGAGGTTCTCAAAGATGTCCTCAGGCAGGCTCCTCAGCTTGTTGCCATTAAGGAAAAGTATTTGCAGCGTGGGTAGGCCGGAGAAAATCCGAGGATGAAGCAGTTCAATGTTGTTGCTTCTTAGCGAGAGCTTCTGAAGGTTGGGAAGACAGCAGAAAAGGTCCGATGGCAGAACCCTCAGCTTGTCGTTTAAGTGTAAGTTAAGACGCTGCAGCCCTGACATGTTTGCAAAGACGTTTCCAGGAACAGTGGTGAGCTCGGTGGAAAACAGATAAAACTCTGTCATGTCAGGCATGTGACCCATCAGCTCGTCTGGCAGAGATAACAGGGGGTTCTTGTAAATTGTGAGTTTGCTCATCTTCGGCATGTTGTAGAAGGTTTTGTGAGGGAGAGCCTGGAGTTGGTTGCCGGACAGAGTCAGGTTCCTGAGGTTCCCCAGTGGCCAGAAGACCTGAGCAGGCAGGCTTTTAATCTGGTTTTGATGAAGATTTAGTTCCTCAAGGTGTACAAGTGTATCAAAGATCCCCTCTTCCAGCTCTTCCAGCACATTGTTATAGATCCTGAGCAGGCGAAGGTTAGTGAGTGAGTGGAAGATGGTCGGTGGAAGTTTCTTAATGTAGTTCCTGCCCAGGTTCAGAATAGTGAGGTTGGTTAGTCCGTCAAAAATGTCTGAAGCAGGATTGGCGAGTTTGTTGCGGGTCAGGTCCAGAACCAACAACCCTTCAAGCCCCTCAAACATATCAGGAGCAATAGTCTCCAGTTGGTTCCCGTCCAGGTAAATCTCCTCCAGAGCGGTGAGAGGACTGAACACTCGAGCAGGAAGGGTGGACAGATCGTTGAACGACAGCTTGACGGTTTTGAGCTGAGGAGCGACGTGGAAGGCCCGGGGATGGATGCTGTGCAGGTGGCTGTGGGTCAGACTGAAACGGAGCAGGAGTTCCCGGTCAGACAGGCTCCGCTCATTTATGACGTTCATGTTTGTATCGTTTAGCATCAGCGTGTACGTATGGAGCGGCAGCTCTGTTGGTATATCTGTAATGGTGTAACCGGCACATTTTACAGCTCCTTGATTGCTACACAGGCAGCTTCTGTGGCAAGGCGTGATGCAGGTAAGGAGCGGGAGCCTGGAAAGGATGACAATCATCCACAATGTACCTGTGCAGGTCAACAAAAGAAAACAAAGAACACACAGGTTAAAATGTTTTCTTTGGTCTAGATACGAGGAAAAAATATAAAAATAAAACATTTAATAGAATCTTTTCACTGATGTAATCATGAGGTAAAACTAAGAACATATTCTGCCAACCTCTGATGTTGGAGTCCATCTCTGTGTCCTTGCTGCTACGCTCTGCGCTGCTCCTCTGGGGTGTCTTATCATAAACAGATGTGCACCCTCTCTGTCAAGTCACACTTCCCTCTCCTCCACCAACACATCACTCCAAAACACATCCATCACATCTTTTGTGCTGCTCAGTTAAAGACCTTAACAGTCAAGCTCAACTACGGCCTTGACAAATATGATGTCCTTACTGATGGAATTACTTAATCCTTTTAACATCCTTATTAATGGAGTAATTAACTTTTATTCTGACTCATTGAGATTTTCTTGTCTTTCAGTTTTGGGTGTTTGTATCCTATCTTATTATTATTATTATTATTATTATTATTATTATTATTATTATTATTATTATTATTATTATTATTATTATGTCACCTGAGAATATTTGGGGCTTTTTGTTTTATTTTATGTTTTTGTTTGTTTTAATTTCCAAATATTCTACATTCGACAGTTTAAAAGGAGTTTTATGGGCTTTTTTCTTGTATAGTAATAATGTGGCAGAAATGGGGAAGCTTGTCCTGAGTGATTTGGCCATTGAAAAAAAAAATTCACAGTTTTTGAGTGACAGTAAGGGTTGCTGAATCATTTCCTCATGCTGACTTTTGTTGACAGGAGGGTGTCAGGCTGCTCTGCTTCCAGCTCTTGAGTGAAAACAGACAACAGTTTTTTTTTTCAGAAGCAGTTCAGCTGGAGAGAATTATGACTCATGCTGGGAAAGAAAACGATGGGTTGGATGGTGTAATCCACTTGCTTGCTGTTAAGGGTTTGTTTTTTTTAAGAAAAAGAAAGAAAGAATAGCTTTAAACTGATTCATGTGTTCACTTTTTGTTTCTGACAAACATGCACATCTGTGTCCGAGCCATTATGAATCCCAGTTTCACAGAGTGACTGCATATGACTCACAGTCGGGCTTTCACATCAAGCTTTAGAAAACAATGTTTTCCAGCAATTCTGAATGAATGCGGAGGATTAGGAAAAAAGTGTGAGATCATTAATTTGCAAAAAGGCTCTGAAGTCTTACCTCATTATAGTGGAGAACAAAGTGGAATTCATTGCTTAGTCATTAAAAATAATAATTATTAAAAAAGCAAAACATTATTGATCATTAAGTTTCTTCATTAAGGCCAGTTAATTTTTTTAAGGGTTTAGTTGCTTGAGTCCGGGAGAAAGTTTCCCCGATAAAAGTTTTGCATATTTTATTGTTGTGATGTAAGGTGTGGTATGAGTGTGTGGGCCAAAGCCCGCAAAAGATTTCCATGAAGTGCCAATTCATAGATTCATCACCCTATACAACATTTGTATACACATGTAACATCCCAGTATCTACAAGAAACCATAAGAAAACATAAGAAACTAATCCCAAAACGAATTGTGGTGTTTTCAAATATCAATCCTTTTCTTTTTTGTATTACACACACACACACACACACACATATATATATGTACCACAAAAAATCTTGATTTTCATTCTCCCGTTGAGCTTTGTAATGAATAGTCTATGTGAACTGGTTGTGATGATTTTGCCTACTGTAAGTGTGCAAGTGACTAATATTTGCTGAAACTACAACTCAGCCAAAAGGTAATCGCTTCATTTGATGATGCTGTTTTAGCAATGAATGTACTTTCAGTCTGGCTCTCCTGAAATCTACTCTGTTCAGCATGCACTGTATGACTAACACCTTTTCACTGCAACGTTGCCTTTGTTTAGACTAAGCTTGTGACTCCGCTGTGTTAGCCTGCTCCAAAAGATTCAGTCAGATGAATTTAATTGTACAGTAAATAACTGATCACAGCAGCTGTGAGCTACATGCTTGTAGATTCCCTTTACTTCAATCGTGTTTTTCTTCAATTTATTTCATTCTGTCAAAATCATGCTAAAGACATACTGAGGGATTCTTCAATAAAATGATTACAAATATGAAAATACAGTAATGCACATATTGTCACTTTGAAAATCACAGGTGATTTTCTCTATAATATTTCAAAGCAGAACAAAACAAAGAGTACATATACATATCATTTTATTTACATAGTAAAACAGCTGTAGTGCATTTCTAAAAGCAGATTAGATCATTTTTAGCGGTGGTTGTACAAAATGTTATACCAAGTTATGCCACAGGAGGGCGACAGAAACACAGACAGCAGGCAAATAAAAATCCGTGAAGAAATTTAAATCTTAGCAGTCAAGTATATTTTTGTCATTTCTGACCCTCAAGTATTTCCAGTGAACTGCTAAACATTTACAGACCAAACGTACAGTAACAATGCTTTGAGCTTTCATGACAGTGCACAGAAATGAAATGTTTATTGATGACATTGACTATGGTACAACTCTATATTGCTACAGTAAATATAGTTTAATTTAAATGACTGGTGTTGCAGGTTTTAAGGCTATATTGGGCTTTGCAGCAGGTTTTCACAGTGATCCTGTAAATGCATCCATGTCAGACACAGTATTTCCAGAAGCAAGCTGTTGACAGGAGGAGATTGAGATTTGCAGTATTACATTAGTTATATCTAAAGACATATATGATTGTAAATAATTGCAAGTGTTACGAGTGTGTATTTAACTTACGTTCGCCTCGCTTTCTGGTTATGGATTTGTCTTCTGCCAAACTAGCTGTTATCTTACTCTCCAGCTCCAGGTCCTCCCTCAGCGCCTGCAGCTGTAAACAGAGATTACAAAGATTACTCAGGCATATCTTGCCATCAGTGCTCTATCTATCAAGGTGCTTTTTAAAGTATAGTGCAAAATTTCATTTAGTGACTTGTGTCAACTATTTTTTAAATAAATTCAAAGATTTGGGAAAGCTGGAATCAGTTTCCTGCAGTCCGTTTCAACAATACGAGTCACATCTTAAGATTCCTGACTAATAGAGATTTTTTTTCCAAAGCTATTTCAACATTAGCTCACAGAGGTATCTTACCTCCTCAAGCTCAGCTAATTTATTGGCCAGCTCCATACCTGATAAAATAGAAAACCCAGTTTACATACAAGCAAATGCTAGTTGTATTATTTATCACAGAACCGGTGTTTTTTTCTTCATGCGGTATCTCACCCAGAGCGTCATCCTTTTCTTCAGGGACCAAATTTTTGTGTAGTATTAGTGCAAGAATCTTGTTCTGAATATCTGCGTCATCACTGGGATTTAAAACATGTTTCCCTGCACATGCAAAGAAAATGAAAATACGATCAACAGTAATGAAGAAAATATGATCATGAATTTAGTACTTTTAAGAAAAGTGCCTTAATTGCATGCAGCATGCTCAATAAATAAACCACTCACCCGAGTGAAATATGCCCCTCGCCTCCACACTGATCATTCCTTGTAGCAGTAACAAACCCAGAAGTCCTAAACAGTAGTTCACAACTGTAACTCTGTCCATGGCACTCAGTCTATGGTCCTAAATAAACCCAATGTTATGATCCTCCTTCAAACAACACAACCTATCCACTCCTTTCAGTCTATATGGTCAATATATTTATACTTTCTTGGCTTGGAGGAGGGGCCAGTCAACCCCTCGTGTCTTAAATCAACATCTAGTCCTCGTGGGTTATGTCAACTTTCCACCTTTTCAAAGGGGCCATGAGGCGTCTGAATGAAATATGGGAGTCTGACGTCCCAGTGAGGCCAGTAACCCTACATCACTCTGACATGGGCAAATCAAACAGAAAGGAAGTGATCAATCAACCAGCTGGTTATGAGAGAGCGCAATCAGATGTTCTTGGCACCTGCAAGTCTTTGTCTTTTATAATAATTGCTTCCTTTAAATAGGAACATGCTCATGTGGATCTGGGATCTGGCTTCCTCAGTCTTGGCTTCAGGACTGATTTGAAGCTGAAGGAGCATCCATCATCTAGCAGAGTCAATCACCCAGCACCTCCTAGGACACTGCTGTCTGCCCTGTGCATCAAGAAAACCACGGATCACACCTCTTGCCATAGGAGCTGTCATTCTGCTCATGCAACAAGGACTCACGACATGAACTGGTAGCCTGTTAAATTTAACGGGTGAAAGACTCATAAAAGTCACGTCAGCTGTAACTTTGTGATTTTGCATTCAAGAACTCTGTACAATCCTCTATTTTTAGTCATTGAGCTGCTGACAGAGCATCTGATGAGACTAGTGCAGAACTTGTAAAAGATTCACCCGAATTAGTCATTTTTAGTCACATATTTGAGCACATAAACCCTGGCTAAATAATTAGCAAAGCTAACAACAACGCATGAAGCTTTTGATCATTCAAATTATGTAAATGTTTCCTATTTTGTGACTTCATAATTCAGCGCTAGATGATAGAAAATTCTGTTCATTCAATCTCAGTTTCTGAGGAATAAATGGGATGCGAGCCAAAGCCATGGAGTCATAAATCCTGTTTCTGTTTCTAACCTGTCTTCTGGATCATTTACAACCGAGGTCAAGGTCACAGAATTTGCCGAAACACAAACCCTAAGACTTTAAGCAATATATGCACATTAAATATGGACTGTGAAGCTGCTGTGTTTTCATAAAATTCGTGATGAGCCCATAAAGATGCTTGGCAGGTGTGGAACACAGTTCATTAGATGAACACTAGAGGGGGCAATCATATTAACATAATTACATTAGCTGAAGTGACATCACGACACTGTTTATATTACAGAGAGAAAACGAGAAAAAACCTCGTAGAACTCTTTACTTGTGAATGCAACTCCTGTTAATTCAGACAAAATGATGCGTGGACCTGCTGTGCCTTTCCTGACTGTGTTGAAGACATCCTCCTGACGTTTCTTCTCGACAGAGTCCCGAGCATCGTTGTTGGTCTGGATCACAGCTCTGACCTCGCGCGGCCTTCGATGTGAACCAGACTTCTTGAGGAGGCTGCTGCTGTTGCAGCAGTGAAGCTTGCAGCACGGATCAAGTTCAACACTCTTAGCTACAATCATACCGGAAGTACTGTATTTTAACCCGTCTGACTGGAATTATTTTTAAGTGTATCTTGATTTTGGGGAGAATTTGGCCTATTTGACAATTTGTATCTGATTTGGGGCCATGTCGGGTCAGTCACTATCTTGAGATAATAGTATTCAAAATTAAATATGACTGCTCTCAGCTTCTATACATTCATACTTCTTTGGATAAAATTTTATGTTTTATTACTTTTGTACAAACATCTTTGTTCTGGCGAAAGGGTTAGGAGCCCTAATCTTTCAGGCCTTGGCCTGACTCAAATGTATTAGACATGTATGATGTTTTATAGGCATACTTTAAAGGAAAATAAAATAAAGATGTCTTGGAAACACGCACATATTATCAAATTTAAGTATTTAAATTTAGGTTCAAATCTGTACATAAAAAGTTTCATGATGCAGTTAAAAGTCTTAAAATTGTCATAAGTGCGCTTCTTACTTAGAAAAATGGTTTTGTTGCGGTTTTTTTCTCGATAAAAGTCTTTTGTTTTGAAGTTCAATTCCGGAAGTGCTTCTGAACTACGGTTCTCTGGTTGTTCTGGTTGTAGGAAGTGTCTATGGTCAGAGAGGGAGGGACGCTCGTAGAAAATCTGACACGCTAGCTTCAGCCGCGGCGTATCGGGGGAGGGTGGCTACCGAAACTAATCAAAAGCGCCGTCCAGCACCTGAACCATCAATCGGGTTTATGAGTCAAGACGATCAATCACGAGACTGCTGCTAGCCTGCGAAAGAAGCGGAAGTGTAATTCATCGTCAGCGGGTTTTTTTTTCTTTCTGTTAATTTTTTCCCTGACATATTATCGGTGACAACATGGCTGATTGTAACGTTAGCATCGACCAGAATAAACTACCTGGAGTGAAAGAGGGTAATGTTCATAACATGTTTCCCAGCTAACTGTCAAGCTAGCCAGCTGTTTGGTGTCACAAGTAGGGCTAACATTAATGGGTGAACGCAGGTGTTTCAGTTAATACACAGGCTGTGATGAATCGTAGGTCAGCCTGCTAGTGGCTGCTAGCAAACAAACCAGTTTTTAGTACTGGAGACAGACAGACACACTAATCCCCGCCAGGCTGTTTCTAGTCAGAATCACAGTGGTTAATATTTAATGTTTGTCTCGTGCTCTGTGGAAACAGAAGTACAGTTAAGGAAAAATGGTCAGACTTGTTTTCTGTAATTTCACGAACATTTTAAATGCCTGGTACAACTGAAGGTACATTTGTTTGGACAAACCTAATGATCACAACAAAAATGGCTTATAATAGCTTAAATATAAGATCTGATTTATCCATTTTCCATGGTTTACTTGACAGTTATCACAGAAGTATTTACATCAACAGCTTAAGCTTTGTACTTCCAAAAACAGTGCCTTTATGCATTCAATGTTTGCTGTTTGTTTAAGTCACATGATGCAAACAGGAGTGTGTATGCTGCTTGATACAGTGGACAAGAAATTGAAGAAATCAAAGTGGTGTTATTATTTTTTTCTGTGATTGTATGAATAGGAGCAAGCAGGTGTGTGAAAAGATCAGGTGACTTGCAACTTAGGCAATGATTTCAAGGAGATTTTGCTGGTTATAGTTCTGTTTAGCTTTGATGAGGCGTTATGTCATGACACTGTTATAATTTTCTTTTAATTGTGGAAATTGGAGCATGTAATGCATCCCTGTCAGACCTTTTTTAAACTCTGCTGTTGCTACTCTTACAATATAAAGAGTATCTGAATTTATGTGTTACTCCTAAATGGATCATGCTGAGCTGCTTTTCTGTCGGAAACAAGCCATCCTGTTAGAGTGAAGCAGCTGCTGAGTAGGATGCTTGTTATTCTGGTCAGAGGGAGAAGAAACCAGCATATCCACCGTTTATCACTTCTGCAGAGGAAAAGGCTGAGAAAGCCACTGGAAAAGTCGAAGTTAAAAAAAAAAAGCATTTGTTTGTTGTCCACTTTAAAAGCTGTGTTGTGAGAAGACAGCTAAGTTTGTTTACTTGCTGCTGCATGAAACACAGACACTAGCGTCTCGTAGACTTTGTGAAGTGCAGACAGCTTGGATTTTCTTCTATTTTCAGCCCAAGTGACTGAATGATGGTGTGGCAGCCTAAGGCAAATCTTGAAGCTTTAATTCGTCTGTCACTCGTAGCTTTGTGTTTGTAAACACTGCAGTTTTCAAAGAGTTGCCCTCTGCAAGCTATAAAAGCAGCTGTCACACAAACCCAGAGTGTGTTACCCTTAAAAATACAGCTATGCCTAGATAAACCAGTAGCAAGATGTCAGGTTTCTTGGTTAAGTAGATTAAGCATATGGTGGCAAAATAGTCGTCATTAATCAAATTCCAAACTGGCCAGAGCCAGTGTGAGGCTTTGTGGGGGTCATGGCCTCCTTTTTTTCGCATGTTTTTATCTGTTCAGACTGTCATTTACTAAAGCCAGCTAATCTGAGCCTCTCAGCAGTCTGTCTGTAGTAATAGCAGCAACCCATTTGAGCAGTGTTCTCTAATTTGTACTGACATACAGCGTAGTTAGTGTCAGTTCGTAGTTATTCATTTTTGTGCTCATGAAGTCATCTGTGAGAGGAAGCAAATTGTAATGTGCAATCTGTCATGAAAGCTAGGAGAGCTTTCAAGATTCTGTTGGACTCTTAAGGGTTCTATGTGCGCATAAAATGCATAATAATCAGAAATCCTGGAAAACTAAAGAAAAATACCTTGTAAAATACGTCGGTTGGACTTCGTACATGTGGATAGATCATTTAAGTCTACATCCATTATTTTCTGAGGTTGTGAGAAAGGTCTCAAGTGTCCCGTTCGCTCTGCTACACAGGAAGTTGGCTGTTTTTGGAAACCAGTTTGTGTTCAAATGCAGAAGAGCTGTTTTTGTTATTTCTGTACACACACTTAAGATGACTGTGTGGTGCTGGTTCTTTCTAAGGAGAACAGCCCTCCTACAAAACACTGCAAAGTTGTTTTAAGGGTGATTAAGCAAAGCAAGGTGGATTTTTGATAATGTAGTTACCAGAAATGAAACAGTTGTTATAGTGCAAATGTCTGCATAGATGGCAGTTAAGCATTTTTGAGGGCATATACTATTTTTAATGTAATTTAAAAGTTCAT
>JBBDHI010000015.1:14845049-14860222 GCA_037177115.1 Craterocephalus stercusmuscarum
ATGTTTTCACCAAACTACTTTGTTATATACATAAAATTTAACCAAATATACATTTTGATGCAGAAATAGATTTAATAATTTGGGAAGCACGGGATATTTTAAGTTGGTCATATGTATAAATTACAGTTTGAAAGATTTCAGATTGCAAAGTTAAGAGGACAGGAGAGGGTGTTTTAGTTTTCAAGCGAGGATGAGTCATGGTTCCTCACGTTGTGCTAAACTCAAAATTAATTGATCAGTTTACAAGAACAATATATCAATCCAAGATTTCACACAGCTCTTTTGCATCTGCAGTGAAGAAAATGTCAAAAAAAAGAACAGAAAACTTTATTTGCATGATATCTGAGCCACCAGACACTACAGCAGCAGAAAGCCGGAATCCCAGCATGATCAGTAAAGCCACGCGGGCTTAGAAATGCCTCCAGGAAAAACATTTTCTTCTAAACACAGTCTGATCCTCCCTTCAGAAATTGTACTATGCAGGTGTATAATTTGGAAATAATTAGAGCCATCATTTCAGCAGGACACCTTCAGACCTTTTTCTGAATCCCTTAAGATGGCGTGGCCTGTGTAGATCTGTGTAAGACTGAACATCTGTGGAGGAGACTCATACAGGGACTGCTGAACACTTGGAAGCTTATCTTCAGCAAAAACGGGCATTTCTCACAAAACCGCAACACATAGCATCTTCCCAAAAAGATCGAACAGTTTTGTGTTTTAAAGGTATAACTCAAGTTCCAGATTTATATGCTTGTGTTTAGAAACTTTCCAACTTTTCTGGAAATTAGATTTGAACATCAGCGCATGATTTAGATTTATGATCTAAATCATCTATCATCATCTATTTGTGCTTTGGTGACACACAGAAGTTTAATAGGAAGAGTTGTACAAATATTTATTCCTCCTGTCAGACGGTTTAGGATTTTAAACCAGCAGCTTGTCAGTAACACAACTGTGTCTCACTTTGTAAGACATAATATTTATATGGTTTGTCAGCAGCTGCATATATTGAGGATTATTTTGGTCTGAGGACAGATGGGGTTTCTGTTAGTTTCACATCTCGTTTATTCAGAAATAAGCAAACCACTTCCCAGATGGCAAAGCCATCGTTTGTATGAGGCTGACAAACAGCCTTTAGCTCTAATCTGGCATGATTTAACAGGTTTCCCTAACTTTTTATCTGTTCAGTAGGTTAAGTACAATGCGGTACAATGCAGGAAACATTTTTCTCTTCCCTCTTCCTTCTGTTAGTTTTTTTAATTATTATGGTCAAGAATCTGATGTTTTGGATCACAGTTGTTGGTTTTTTTTGTCTGTTTTTTAGTTAGTTTGTTTGTTTTAAAGGCTGATGCCAACTCTTCAGAGTGCAGAGTGACAAGTGGAAGTTTATGAACACCCTGTTATGTCTGTTTGCTTAAATAGATCCTTATTCTCTCTGTGTTACTCCTATCTCAGTCTGTTAACCTAATGATGTCCATGGGTAATGAAAAACATTGTTCCACCGCAGTCATGCTTATTTTCTTTTTCAGTGTGCAGAGACTTCGCTGTGCTGGAAGACCACTCCCTGGCCTACAACCTCCAAGAACAAGAAAGTAAGAAAAGACAAATTGGCCTAGTTTTATTTCCTCCTCTAATTTCCCCTGTCCTCCGCTCCTTTCTCTGCTCCAACAAAGGTTGATTGAGAGAAAAATGTGGCCGTTTTTGTTGGGTCTTGTGAAATATTCGGATCGGTTTTGTGCCAAAAGGTTTAGAATTTCATTTTGTAGACTTTTCTTTCTTTCTTTTTATTTGTGCAGCTCCCCTGTATGCTGCGGTCACTTATTGTTTATTTTGCTAGATAACCAGCATTGAAAGGGGATTTTTGGTGCGACAGAGTGAAAACATGACTTGATCTTTTGGACAGTATGAGAAGTGTAACAGAATAAAATGCACCGTCGGTGGCTGTGGCCTCATTAAACACATAAAAACTCTGCTTCAGCTGCACAATTAGCAGAGCAGCGCAGGATGCTACTCTGGTACCGTGAGAGCAGGGCTGCGCTTTCTGGCTTATCTGGATCACATACATTTTTGTGAGCTGCAGCTGTGATGCAGAGAAGGCCTGATTTAGATCTGGTATTTGCCAAAGTGACACACGTAACATGCTGTAGTCTCTTGGCTGTGTTTGTTTGACTTGTGTGTTTTCAGTTAGCGATGTGTTTATCCCAGCATGCCCCATTAGATCAGCTCGTACAGCTTTTATGGAAGATCATGTGTTGGTAATTTGCTGCGTATTTTTCACATGATTTGAAAGGGAGTGCTTATAGAGGGATTGTTCCCCTGCTTTGGATTTTTACACTAATGGCATTAAACTTTTTATCTTTTATCAAGAGCCTGTTGTTGCTTTGGTGTAGGCAGTTTCCTGCTGCGTTAGGCTAAAAAGGACATTTTCTGCCAGGAGGCACTGATAAGTATAGACGGAGACATAACAAAGCCTTCCTTTCATCTCGTACAGATGCAAATAACGTTAATGACTATCATATCTCCACATTTTTTAAACATGTCCCGGTGCATAAAGGAATAATGGGAACAAACAGGAAAAGACTGTTGTCCCTAAAATGAGCTCAGTATTCAGACATGGACTTTTTAAGAGTGGATGCATTTTTATAGTGGAAAACAACAGATGATATTTCACGGGCCTGAACAATAGTCTGTTTCTCTGTTTTCACAAATACACCACCTGAGATTGCCATGAAAATGTTAGCTATGCAGCAAACTGCCAAAGGTCAGAAGTCCCCTAATCATAACCCTCCTGCATATTGGCTCTGGTCACTGGGATTGCTTGGCCTTCCCTTTGATATTATTAACTCCTTGACCTGTGGACTTAAACTCTAGCCCCAGAAAGGCTCCCTGTTGTGTCTCCTCATACTTCCAGTGTCTCTGTGAAAAGTTAAGCACCACAAAGACAAAACCCTGCCAGGTCCAAGCCTGCTTAAGGTCGGATCTTTGGAACTAAGGAGGGATTCAAGGCTTCAAGGTTTAAAAAAAGGAAAGGTTGTGTTTGGAGCCAGGTTGCTGCACGTTCAGTTTATTTACTTCTTTAGATATCTAACATTTCATGTATCTAAATTCCACAGAATGTGTTTAACTTGTACATTTGTATTATCTGAGGGCACATTCTCACCATCCCTTCTGATTCGAATGCTAGTTCATTTGCTTGGAAAATTCGGTAGATTTGGGGAAGTGGGAATGGGCAAATGAACCCGGATGCAGACGAGAGACACAATCCCTGTTCTGCCTACTAATCTGGTCTTGGTCTGCTTCAACTCAGGCACGTATAAGATGTAGAAATGGTGGCATTGCTGTTTTTATATTTTGTTTATTCATCCATTTATTTTCCCTCTGTTTCATATTGATATTTTTGTCATAAGGTATCTGGAGCACCTGCACACACATGTTTTTTTTTTTCATTTAGAAATGCAACCAAAAAAAAAAGAAAAAAGAAAGAAAGAAAGAGAAAGAAAGAAAGAAATGCAACCAACAATTTATTTATTTTGCCAAAACAACTTTTAACATTTCATGTAACTTTATTATCATGTTAGATTTTATAAACGGACACTTCAGAACTGCACTGTGTATACATGCACTGTTTCCTGAGTTCCTGATTTGAGCTCGTCCTGGCTGATGGGGGGGGGGTCATCTCTTTGTCCTGTATTTGGGACCGTATTCCCGCTCTAAGAAACTGATTTGTGCTTATAAAAACACATATAGGGGATATTTGTCATATCCAGACTGTTTGTTTGCATTGGCTCAAAGTTATTTTTCCTGTTATTACTGAAACATCTCAAGTCTTTGAGGTTAAAGGCATACACAAAAAACGAAATAAAGCTTTGGTTTATGAAAAAAAACACAGCTTATTATTTTCTTTTAAAGAACGGACTCTAAACTAAATGGCCAATTTATTTTCTACTAGTTAGGTCTTTATTTTTAAAGGTTTTGTGCATCATTTACACGTACCATCCTTTATCTGTCTGTACCCCGACTACTGCTGAAGATGATGGGCAACAGGTGCAACGGTTTATTTAATTTTATCAGTCATGCTTTATTCTTTTGAATGTCGGCTCTCTACTGATGTGTCGGAGGTTCACATGGTGAGGTGTGGGTTTTTCTCAGCCTTGACCGTTTTTTGTGAATGACCTGCGACCTCCTCATTTGTACGTTTGTGGAATGAGGAAATGAGACTTTTCTCCCTTTTGAAAGATTTATCAATGTCTAGTTGAAAGCGCAGCAGATAAATGAGTATTATCTTGCGTTTAGACATCACTTTTCTGCTCAAATGTTTTTTTGTGAGATGTCATCAGCGCAGACATTTGATCACAGCGTCATCCGCCCCAACCACAAAAATAGAAGTAAATACAGAAAATCAATGTTAACCGGTTGACTTTTTATCAAGTTGACACAGCTGTGACTCAGTTTCCTTTTTCAATCCCACCAGTCAGAAGCAGAAACTTTATGGAGCTTCTCACGGTTAAATTGCCAAACCTAATTTGATCCTTTCCCATGAGAGCTGGGAGCAGATCAATAGCTGGGTGAAACGGAGCCGAGTGAATGAGTGATGCCCTCCGTACATTGAAGTGCTAGCAGTGCGTCAGCAAGCAGGATTTATTATCTGTTATGGCCGCGACGTGCCGACACGCAACCTTGGAATGACGCCTCAGCTGGAAGCCTTCATTTCTCAGGGAAGAAGAGCTCGCTCTGTTCATTACACCAGGCTGGAACGTCTGCGTCCTCCCCGTTTATCTTGTCCTCGCCATCCTTACAGCATCACTTCTCCACAGAGTTAATATAAAAACAAAAAAGTTCTGTAAATGAACTAAGTCTCCTCTCCTGTTCCTTATCCATCTAATTCCAATAGTGAACCTCAACCTGCTTGTATGTTTGTTTCTGCAGTTGAAAGCCACTTGGCTTCCAACGTCCATAAGAGCCGCCTGGTGCAGAAGGACCTGCTGGTTGCCAAGAGACTGCAAGAGGAGGAGGATGAGAGGGCCAAGTCCCAGAACAAGAAACAACATGGTGACATGTGGGTGTCTCATACAACAATAACACACACACACAAGGTTAAATGGATATTGAAATCATATGCTAGAGAAAAGGCAGCCGATGGTCACCTAAAAGGGCGTCACATAAATATTAAACTAGTGATATTAACAGCAATCCGTCCTAAATCTGTGGCCGTTTTACTTGGTTTGGATTTATTTTGTTTTAGTTTTTTTTTAATTTCTATCTAAGAGCAGAATTGTATTTATGGTTAAATTAACATATTGGCTGAAATGTAAAGTTGTGTAATGCCACTAGTTGTTTCTCTTTCCAGCTAGTTCTATCTGGAGTAATGACTATTTTATTTGCATCAGATTAATGTTACTACAAGGTGATCAGTAGGGTACAACAGGTAACTCTGAGTTTTGCTGAGTAGCCGTAGGCCTTTTTCATGTGCACACGACTTAATTTGTGCTTGAAACAGTAATGATGGGGTTTGGTAATAGCTTTTGGATTTTTGCCTGTTTTCATGATTAGAGTGACATTAACTTCTCACAAGATGCTCCAGACTTTGCAGCTCGCGCCTCCTTACCCACTCTATGATAAAGAGCAGGTGCTGCTGGTCATATTTGTCTTGCAGTTCAGTTAGTTGCACTTGAATGGGCAGAATAGCAGCTACGATGCATAATATAGTGTGTGTGTATCTGTATGGTAACATCTGTAGCTATGAGATAAGATTATAGTTCCTCAACGGGTTAAACTTAGATTCAGCTGTCACCTTAGTTGTTCACTGTTGTGCAGCATTCACACATACTAACCACAGAGGCTTCACACAGAAACTAACACCCAAGTTTAAACATCTGGAAAGTTTTCTGTTGCTTCTTTCGCTCCAGACTTTAGGCTGCAGCAAAGACTTACAAAGGATCGCATGAAATCAAAACAACTCTTTTTATCAACATTGCTTACTCAGTGAGGTTTCTGTTTCACATACATTTTCAAATATGCAAACTATAGATGCTTGTTCTGGTGGCAGTGAACCCATATGAAAAGAACAGGCTGTGGATGGAGGTCAGTGCTTCTTGCCAGGCTGCACGTGACAGTGCCACCTCATTTACACCCACGCCGAGAAGCTGCACCACGCAGAGAGAGAAATACAGCTCTTCTTTCCTGTTACTGGTGGGCTGCAGTTATTCAGGAACCAGTGACGCTCCGGTCAGTTCCAGGTGCAGACATCTGCCCTGCTGCTGTCAGAAAGGAATCTCACTCACGTTTGTGCGCAGACTGAGATGATCTTTGCATTGAAGCCCTTGGAGCAGATGGTGCTGTCGTCCAAAGCATGCTGTTAAGAGACAACTGAGCCAAGGCAGGCTTTTCAGATCAGCATCATACAGTGACTCCTGCCAGAAGCCTGTCCGCTCTCTGTCACTGCATGCTGCATGTTTTCAAAGCTGACCTCCCTTATACAATATGATTCCTTAAAATGTATTTTATTGTCATCTATATAAAGTGAAATGGCTGGGATTGACAACTGAGTCATGTTGATGTGTCTTAACATGTAACTTAAGTCAATTAGGTCCATCGTGAGCAAACAGAAAAATGTAAAACTGAACTATTACACTAGCTGAAAATGTTTCACAAACTGAGACCTAACAAAAAGAAAATCATGTGGTTTGGAAAAAGAAAACACCTCAGACCAGATCAGTTTACTGTTTAAAAAAATATATAACCTTTTAATAGTCATCAGATAAAAATAAGTGCTTTAAGCATGCTCTTAATGTTTTGTTTATCCCTGAATGCATATGAATCTGCGGACACACCAGTGAGCGTCAAGATAATGAAATCGCTCAGGAGATTCAGGAACAACTGGTCCGACAGGCAGAGCAGCAGCGACAGCAGGAAGAGAAGGATGCGGTAAGAAACACATTTCTGCCTGTGTACGTACAACATCTGCTGCAGCTGCTCATCGCCGGCCTGACATCTGGTATTAGTATCATGCAGTGATTGGACCATTCCTCTGAGTAATCACCACTGATACATCTCTACTCTTGTATTGTAATACAAGAATAGAAATGCTAGTTTAGCATTATATCGTTAGAGGACTGTAATTTCTCCACACGTCAGCAGAGTTAGACATTTATCTCCTTCAGTTGTTTGTTTATATTGCAAGTAAAGCTATCAGAATATCCCATATGGTGCTGCAACACCATGTTGGGTTTTTCTGGCGCAACAAGGGATAATACTGCACACCTAACCTCTGAATGTGTATGAACATATTTAGACTGGACTTATTGATGTGTTACGGTGGCTTTATTTGTTTCTAGGCCATCGCCCGTAAGCTCCAAGAGAAGGAGATGAAAGAGGAGAGGAGGAGACAGAAGCAGATGGACTCAAACTTTGACGAGGAATATTTTCAGGATCAAGCAGGTGAGAAAAGCAACACCGACTCAGTTGGTGTTTATATTTCCTGTCTGTACATATAAAGCACTTGTTTCATATACAGAAGATGCTGTTTATCTTTCAGTGGAATTTTTCCTCTAAAAGCTTTGAATGAGTGAGGGTGTGAGCTTTTGATGCTCCGCAGAACTGGTCAGTGTCGCTGACTGGATGCAAAGATTTGGGAATGCATTTTTAATCTCACAATTAACCCTGAAGGCAGGCTTATGTGTTCCTGCTGAGAAGTAACGACCCATTTTGCTTCAGTTCAAGAGTAGCTGCTGCACATGCAGCTCGTGTGCTTTGGACCAGATATTAAATGAACCGGGATAAGGATAAAAAATGTGGGTTTACACCATTATCATCCACAACAAGCGCTTCAGCTGACATGTTTTTCTTTTATGTTTTTGGAATGTTTACGGCATATTTAAAGTCAAATAATGTTTGAATCGGCTTCTTTTCATTCAGATATCGTATCACCTCCACACACTGCATGATTCATGCCTCTGTAGGCCGATGTGTTTTTGGCTCATTTTAATCCTTTTTCTTTAAGTCCTTTACAAAATGCTTCCTCCTTCCAGGATAATTTTTGACCTAAGTCCTGCCTCATCTTCCTGTTATGAAATGCAAGTTTACTGTAGGCCATCTGCAGAAGATGAGGGTTCAGTTGGTTTCCCCTCTTGAGCCTTTTAGTGGCTTCTGAAATGTGGTAAACATTTGAAAGCACAGCGTCAGGGTGGAAGCGCAGCCTTGTTTACTTCTGAAACCACAAGTGTGACTTTGAGTGTCGGAGGGAACTCGCATGTTTATTTCTCTGCCGCGGTCTCAGTCTGCTAAATCTAACATGACACACAATCACAATCCCTCTGTGACACAGGGCCAGACTCATGTGAGGAATCAGTGTGAGCTTTCTCTGTTTTACTGCATTTCCACTAATTCATTAAATAATGTGCAAAGAAATTCTTACTTGGGAATATCAGTGACACAGAAACATAAGCTTGGCTAGTTGCAGGGTCATGTTTGACATGTATACAGCTTTGTGTGGACACAGACCTTGGCCTCTTTGTTGACACATGGAAACCGGACTACAGAGGTCTTCCTCTGTCTGCCTGACCTGCTGGATCAGTGCGCTACGCAACCTGTTGTTGCTTTAGCTCATTGTAGCAGGTGCTCAAGATGAAGAGTAATTCACACAAAATAAGCCACTCCTCAGTAGGCAACTATCCCCATGGCAGCTCCGCTATGTTTGCGATGCTGTTACATAACCACTCATGTATGATATCCCTGTAGACTTTGTGTGCGACTATAACCGGATACACATTAATCTGCTCAAGATGGAACAAAGATTTGATCCTATGTTTACTGTGAAGGACACACGCCCCGTAGATCATGTTTAGAGATCGCCACCGTGCTGTTTCTGTCACGGTGTGCAGTTCACAGCAGAATATTGATTTTTTTTTTCTCTAGTTGCTGATCTGAGACGCAGCAACCCTTCTGAGATGTCTCTGTTCCTCATCAGTCCGTGTAATTGGGTGTTCCTCTCAGGAAATGAGGGGCTGCTGACTGTGTTTTTCTAAAGCAGCCTGGCGACAGTCTTCATGACACGTGCACAGATGGAAATGAGCAGGAGGGGACTGAGCGAACATTTTTAAATAGAAGGAAGACGAGAGCTGATACTCCAGGAAGCCCAGTCATTCTGATCAGAACCCTCCCCTTGTTTCTTTGTTTTTTCATTTTTATTTTTTTTCAAAAGATTTTAGATTGCAAGCAGCCTGTTGGATAACAGGAATTCCTTTGCACTCAAGCCAAAGAACAGAGCTGTGCTTCGTGCTTCCTGAACGTACAGTTCCACTCATTTCTTTTAATTCAAACTTGTGTCACATGACAACACCCATCAGACTGGTTTTCACCAACGTGGTGTTTTGTCTCAGGTTTAGATGACGTCAGTCGTTTGTTATGCTGTTACTTTTTACTTTGTTTAGCTTTGTGTTTTTTCTTTCTCACACATGAGGAAGTCACATGTACTGTTGTTAAACAACACTCAGTATTAGAACAAGGTATTGCAGCACATTGTGCCTTAATACTACTAATCATACTACCATCCTTTATTCAGGCTTCACATACTCCCTCCTTTCTCAACCTTTTTGCATTTTTTGACTTTTATGGGCACTTTGGGAGCATCTAATGGCAACCTTTTTTTTTTTTTATCTGTGTCATGTGGTATTGCCTTGGACCATCTCTCTCCTCACAGGTGATGTGTTGTTGAGCTGCACCTACTAACGATCTTAGCTTAAATCTTTCCTATCTGTATTATTTTTCACGTTTTTCCATATTTTTATCAACCATCATCATTCCCTCCTCTCTGTCCGGCAATAGCTGGAAGAACCCTCGATGTGGACAAACGTGCCCGCCACAAATCAAGTTCCCCGGGCCGATATGATACGCACTCTCAGGCGCGCTCACAGCGAGATTATTCTCCAGATTGTTATTCTGCTGAACCCAAAAGAAGCCGGTACCCAAAACTGGACTCTGTAGCACCTCATAGCCGCTCCAAATATCCTGAGCACCACGTAGTGGCAGAAGGAGGTCGTAGCAGGCATGCGGATCCATATCCAGAGCACCTGTCCAGAGGCAAGTATGGGGACAGATATGCAGAGTGTGAGCCTGCACACACTGATAGAGCCAGAGACCACGGGGGGAGGGACCCCGACAGGGCGGTAAGAAGGAAGGAGAGACCAGCTAGACCACCTCCACCAAAAATCCTAGTAGAAAGGGACAAGGCCTGGGACAGAGAGAGGTACAGGCATGACAAAGACGGAGACTGGGAGAGGCAAGTCAGAAAAGAGCAAATGAGAAGCAGGGAACAGGATCTCAGGCTGCCGAGAGACTGGGAGAAACCCAGAGACAGAGGACACAGTGCCGACGGATACGGAGAGAGAGACAGACGAAGACAAAAAGATATGGACAAACAGCGAGCCAGAGCCAGGAGCAGGGACAGGGGACTTGAGGAGGACTTTTTGGAGCCGAAGCACAGCAGGGATTGGCCGAGGAAAAGCAGAGCCTCATGGGAGGAGGAAGAGGATGACGGTGAGGGAAGGGCTGGAAGCCGGCAGCGTGCACACTCCAGCGCCAACGAGGTGTCCGATGAGTTTTGGAGCGATGAAAGACACAGGAACGCCAGGGAGTTCTCAGACCCCCAGCAGGGCGAGGGTCCTGGAAGGGAACGCAGTCATAGTCATCCCAGCAAGGAGACAGGTACCACCCGAAGCCCCGCTTTGGGCTCTACAGGGGTGTGTGTGCGGTGTGCTGCTCTTGCTCTCTGCAGTAGTGAATCTCTGGTGGTGGGTTGATCTAACGTTGCAGTCACTAATGCCATGGCCTTTTCTGACTGCAGGTTTTGATGGTGTGCTGTGGGCTTCGCTCTTTCTCTGATCACTGGTAGCTGTGCTGAAACTGACCTGTGCTGCGCTCCATTAATTTTGATCAAACCAAAATGGTTTGGCATTTTCAAAGGGTTTCAGGGTGCCGAGCTGGTTGGATTTATCATTTTATCAAAACAAGAAGCAACTCCAAAGTCCAATTCTTTCTGGTGCTTAAAGTATAAATCTTAACTGCATCATCTTAGCAAACAAGTAGAATAATGACGACCAGCAGAGATGCGCTGCAGCCCTTTAAGGTGCTGTGTTTTTTATTACTACTGCTAGAGAATAAGCTGCTGTTGATTTAACGTATTTTTTCCTATTCAATTTAATCCTCATTTATCCAGGAGTTTGACTTGTTAAATCATGTAAATCATGAAGTTTAATTCTCAGCTTTCTCCTGTTAATTGATCATAACCATTTGAGCTCCTGGTCGGGGTAATTGTGATCACCACCCGTCCCATCACAAGTCTATTCACAATGTAGAGAAATTTCCATGTGTTTGTTTCCTGGGAATCACAATGATCAGTTGTGTCCATAATCAGTGGATTTTTAATTCTTCTGTGCTCTTGCATTAATGAGTATGTTTGCGCTTCCAGGCCGTATTGTGCATAAGGTCAGTGGCCACGTTATCGCAGAAACTGAGTTTGGACTGAGGGAGGCCACCAAGGGGTTGACGAAGCTTGATCTTCGTGAGCAGGAGTTGAAAGACATGGAGGTCGCAAGAAAAATGCAGGAGGAGGAAGTCAAGGTGTGCAAGAGAACACATTAAACTTTGTGTATCAGACGCTTCTGTGCCCATTGAAGTCAACACCAAAAAGCTGAGCTGAATATTAACTTTAATACTTAAGCTAAATCTAGCAAGTCAGATACCCTGACCTCTACTAAGGCCTCAAATGAATGAGAGGTCAGTTGTAAAGAAAACATTTTTATCTCTGGGGAAATTAAGCTTTTGAAGCAACATTAGAAGAATATCCTTATATGAAGATGCATGAAGCAGACATCCTGCTGTGTGAAGGGGACGAGCATCACAGTGGAAATGAAACTGCTGTATGATTTTTGTTACAAGATTTTCTCTTTGATCTTATTTCATCCTGATAAGAAGAATTGTAATAATTCTGGTAAAGGTTAGTAGGTAAAACTTTGCCTACAAAAAAAAAGTATCAAGGCTAAGAGGCCTGGTGTAGCCATTTAAAAAAATAAATCACCTGTTTATACATCTGCTTAGTTATTTTTTTTGGCTGTACCAAGCTTTGGTGAGAACAACCTTTTGCTTTTTCAGAAAAAAAAAACAGCTGGTTTTGCCAATTGTTTCCCCGTGGAGCCTTTATTGATAAATGTAGGTTTTCTCTGTTGAACAATGTAAAGCTGACAGTTTGTTGATATAAATTTGTACTGTCTTGTTTCATAATGATCAAGTGGCGATGCTGGAGAAAAAAAACCCCCTTTTGATTGTTTACTTGTTTCAGGCTAGCAAGATGCATGTGCGTGCAGCTCAAGTGGCACAAGATGAGGTAAGAGGGGAAGTCTGGAGACATTTAGTTCATCCACTTTATATACGCTTTAATTTCTTATGTTCAGCCATTTAAAGTTGCCGTTAGTGAAATCTCGGAGTCTATAAATCCATGTCTAAACCAGGAATTATACATGACCCAGTTGTGGAACTGGTATTATTAATCGGGGGTTTCCAGCAACATTTACTGGAATTTTTGCTGTGAAGAATTTATTTACCACAGCAAAAGAATCCCCGGTGATCTGTGTGATTATCATTTACACCACAACATGAAGTTCTGGAAACGTTGCTCTAATCAGGCTGATGATGTACGGGGAAGTGGTAAAGAGACTGCGCTACACCTCCAGACAGTCACAGTAAGAAGCTGGGGGTGAAACAAAAACGAAATGGGCATCTCCAGTTCACTGTTTTGCACGTTTTGCTCCATTTTTTTTCAAAAGCTCAAAACACAGAATTAAGTTTGAAGAAGTAACATAAACATGCCTGAAGTTTCACACCAGAAGAGTGGAACGCTGCAAGTATGTTCCACCAATCACGGTTCTTCTCCTCGCGGCCTCGCCTCCTGGAATTCAGCGGACGCTGTAAGGTCCCCCCCCCCCCCCCCCCCCCCTTCTTCAAGGTGCTTTTCCAGGGAAAGTTTGGGGAAAGTTTTCACTCTGGTTATACAGGTGAAGTGCACTGAGAATTTTTAATGAATATTGTAAAAAAAAAAGTTCCTGCAGTGGAAAAAGGCCTAATATTGTGAAACTGTTTCAGTGTGAAATTTGTCATATGAGGTGTGGTGACCGCACATTAGATTATGTTGGATGTGGACCTTTTTTTTTTTTGTCTTTTCTTTTTGCATGTTCAAGTAATGTATCTTTGTTCACTGTGGCAGGAAATTGCCCGCCTATTGATGGAACAGGAAAAGAAGGAGTTCAAGAAGATTCGAGAACGGGAGAAAGAGAAGGAACGAGAGAGGGAGAGGTCGGCATTGGAGAGGATGGCGATGGAAAAAAGGCGGCAAGAGGGAGACTTCAGGGTAATCATCCATCATTATGCTTATTTTTAAAGCAAGCTTTGTTGCAAATTATTTTTGCAGCCACTTTATTCTGTCTTAAAGTCTGTTTCCACATGAACCATAATTCTTGATTTCCAGCCAAATCCGGAGGAAGCTGTGCGGCCTCGGACACGAGAGGAGTACGACTACCAGAGGCAAAAATATCACAACAAGCCTGCCAGGTACAAGACCAAACTGAGGACCAAATACTTCCAGTCAGTCCTAAAACACACTCTACCATATCATTCATGTCTCGACTGTGTGTCTCAGGCCACCTCAGCCTCGTACACCTGTCTATGAGAATGTGAACTCTGGTTATGGCTACTCGGACCACGCTGTTGCCTCTCGCCCTCCTGCACGACCCGAGGCTGCTTACAGAGGTACTTTATTGTATACTCAATCCTTTTTAATGAAATATTACCAAATAATAATGCACTTTATAAAGATAACAGCAGTGTGTGCATTTATTAATTCTGTTAATGCATGTCATGAGATAAAACTTTATATTAAAGTGGGGAAATTGACATTACAGCATCATCTATTGGCAAGTTATAGTACACTCATCTAAGGTGAAGTACACTCAATATAATCTAAACCATAAGAGTTGCTCTTGTGATAAATTCCAGATCAAACAAGAATAATTTGAATACCATAAATTGAAATTTCACACTGTAACCATCTTGAAGAGAAACAAGCTAACTGAAGGAGCAAACTGAATGTTTGCCGCTGTGGACTCCAGAGTCATGTAAGAGATGAAAGGTGTTGTTAATTTTGGATTTTAGTTTAACATCAGCTTCCTGTACTTCCAACACACACCCAACAACTGCCCCTGTTATCAGAGAACCTGAGAAGTGAAGACAGCAGCTATGTGATTCCTTCACTTAAGCAAAAACCAGGCCTGGAGAGAAGGAGGAAATAAAGATGGACGTCTTTTAAATATAGAAATAGTTTGGTTAAAAATTACCACAGGGAGAGAAAACTTCCTTTCAGAAGTCATGATTTTACAGCTCTGTTCTCCGCAAATCGTTTTAGGCCATGGAGTCAGTAGTTTGGTTAACCTCACACTCCTCACTATAATTATAAAGTTATATGATTGAATGTTATATATATAATATAATATATTCATTCATCTGCAGTTTGACAACAGAAAGTTGGGCCTGGTAGTATTCTTTTTCCAAGTCATTTGTTGAAACTGGTGCAGGTTAGTGAAACAGCGGTGCAGATTAACCAGATGTCACGTTGGAGACAGCAGATAATGTAATATTCTGTTCAGAGGCTCAGTCAGGCAGGATCCATCCGGACAGGTTGCCTGTCCATGAGGAAAAGCGTTCAATGATAGATTACAACAAGAATTTCCAACTTCTGATACGGAACAAAAGTAAGAAGTAAAATGTACTTATTTATTTATTTTATAAGTGAAACTATTGAACTCTTGGCAGAAAATACTTGGCTCTTTTTTATTAATATGGTTTATCTTTTGGCTACTTCATATTATTTCCCCTTTAAAATAAACTGCACTGTAGTCTCCCTTTAGTTGCATTTGATCAGTTTCTGAGTTAGTGGAATGTATTTCCTGTCAAAACAGCAATGGCACAAAGGAAGGGAGTTTCAGTGTGGCACAAACATTTCTTTGCTCTATTTAAGGAGCTGAAACCAGGCTGATACTGAATCATTTCTGGATCTTAAAGGAGAAGTCCACTTTTTTGCAAGTGGGGCCTTAATTGTGATGTAAACTGAAGTGTACTGGACACCTATG
>JBBDHI010000015.1:14912768-14922926 GCA_037177115.1 Craterocephalus stercusmuscarum
CGATCTTGAACGTTCGTTTCCTCATCACTCACATGTATGAGAGGAAAGATGACAACAGACCCCAGGTTTAAAAAAAAAACGAAGTTCTCCTTTAAAGAAAACTCACCTGAAAACAGTGCATCTTCCCTCTTTCCTTTTTCTGGTTTTCTTTTCTGCCTATGTTTTGGATGCATTCGATAAATGGGAAATATTTCTTTTGGTTAATATTCAGTGTCTGTTCTCTTAATTTTTACCCTTTAAATTCTTTATAAGAGAAACAATTTAAATAATGGAAGCTAAATCATCAAAGTTAAAGTTTTTTAATATTCATCTTAAATCTGAAAACTAAATTAGAGATATGTCTTCTAACTTAGTAAACCTAATCAATTCTGACTCAAGAGTCAGAAATGCAAGAAACAAAAGAAGTGAAAATCCAAAAAAGCCGTGGTGTTTGTGCAGCAACCTCTGTCATCATACTGGCAGTTATAGTGAGGAATACAGCCACCCATTACCAAATTAGTCACACATTTTTAAAGAGCCTCATAAATAGGAGGCCCAATCTCCTACATTATTAGACAGTCTGTTTCCACAGTGTTTCTATACTCACGCAGTACTAAAAGAAGTCATTTAGTTTTGACCGTCTTGCTGTATTGTATAGAATCAGACATGTTTGATGTAGCAGGATGGCAGCTATCCACAGCAAAACTCTTGTGTAAGATTAAAATTGCTTAACTATATAAATGATATATGCAGCAGCTTTAAATGACATTTTTACTAACATTAGTCAAGACTTCTTCTGT
This sequence comes from Craterocephalus stercusmuscarum, assembly GCA_037177115.1. Classification (NCBI taxonomy): domain Eukaryota; kingdom Metazoa; phylum Chordata; class Actinopteri; order Atheriniformes; family Atherinidae; genus Craterocephalus; species Craterocephalus stercusmuscarum. The sequence goes on from JBBDHI010000015.1 coordinate 14,913,548, forward strand.
GGACCCGGAGCTGGTCTTGTGCAGTAGCTGCAATCTAATTACTGACAAGTGTGCTGTGCCTCACATACGCATGGCGGGGTTGAATAAACACTGAAAGACGACTAATTAGTTTTGGCTAGGCTTTGTTTTACTTAGAATTGGGGGATTATTTTCCATAGCACGGCAATGAAAGACTCTGTGATCATAATGTTTATTTTTGCAAAGATGTATGTATTTATGATAGTAATACAATCTGCCGGGTGAGCTGGATAAAAGTGAAAAACATTGGATTAATTTGGTCTTTACGAGTTTAAATTTCAATTTTTGACCCTCTGCAGTTTGGCACAATTCAGTTTTGATCTCTTTTCTTTCGAGACTCTTAAAGGGATTGAAACACAACTTCTCAGCCTGAAAGAGAATACAGTAGGGGTGGCTGCAGCTGCTTAAGAGTGACTTCACTGTGCATACATGCTCACAACACACACACACACAAGCATGCTATTACCCACACTGCTGGCTCTGCTCTCTGTGCTGAATATAAGGACATGATATGTAGCACCTTGTAAAATCTGGATTTCTCAAAGGATGAACAAACGACGGGGCTTAGCCTTGCCTGAGGAAACACAACAACTTGGCTCAACAAAGATATGAAGCTCTGAGCTGTTAAAGGGGAATTATGGGACGTTGGCTTAACTGCGTTTGATTTGATACAGCTCAGCAGGATAAACTCAGCGGACCGTCTAATTTTCACAAACACATTCAAGCAAATTCAGAGCAGATTCTCCCCCAAAACTGGACACCGCGGAGAACATTTACCAGTGCTGATGCACATCAAGAGCAATTCATGTCTTTCATTTGTTACATGCTGTTATTTTCTGCATCTTTCCAAGTTTTCATGGCCTGTAACCCTCTGGGCTTTGATATATGATTAACTGGTCTCCATCTTTCTATCCTGGTTTCATCATGGTTGTTTATGTATTTATTCATTATTTTTCCATCCATCCATTCATTTATTCATGCATTTATCTTTTAAATGATAAGGAGGCAGCGTTGTGAAACCATTGCATCTCACAACCCTTAAAGAGATGCGTAGGTTCAAATGCCTAGCTTTCTCTAAACTCATGAAAATCAGCCAATCGTGCTTGGTTTTGCAAGTTTTGAATAAAACATGGGTTATCCTGCATTTAACAATTGAAAACTTTTAATCAAACCCAGAAGCTTATGAAGTTTTCCGAATGAAAAACTTACTGCAATCAGAATATTGTCTGCCATTCATGTGTAAACTGACCCAGTGCCATTTTGTTGCAGATCATTTTACTCAGGTGCTGCACTGTGAACACGAGTGCGTCAGAGATCTTGCAACTCGGCCGGGCCGCCTCTCACCCATGGAGAACTACTTGCCTTTGCACTATGATTACCTTCAGTTTGCATATTTCAAAGGTAGGATGTTCGAAGTCCTTACTTTTCTTCTTTTTTTTTCTCTAAGTCAGCGGATAGTCATGATAGAGGTGTGCGCGTTTTCTCATGAAATGCACATCAGAAAGACCCAAATTGTCAGATGTTGACAGAGGGAGTTCAAAGTTCTCGAATATGATGTCTGACTGCATTTAGTGTACAAACAAAGAGTTTGGATACACCCATAGATCGTGCGCCCGAACACATACATGCACATACAAGCACTCATGGTGACCACAAAGAGCTGCAGACAGGTTGACTCAGTCCACAGACGGCCGCACCCTGTCAGGAGCTTGTTTTACAACATTCACATTATCTGGGGTGTGTATGTATCCAGCCTAATGTTGAGGCCCCAGCCTCAGCTTGCATTTGTGTGTGAAAGTAAATGAGAAGCATCTTCTTCATTGGCTGGTGATACAGCTGTGGAAAGCTCTATAGGAAAGAAAGTTGGCACAGAAACACGACATAGTTGGGAAACATACTGTTCTTCTTAGAAGTGAGACCATCAAATTATACTTAATAAGCCATAAACATGTGGCTTAAATGAAGAAGCTGGAACACAGTGAGAAAAGGCTTCCTGCTGGTTGTACGTAATTTAACTTAAACCCCAGTTTTACAGGGAGAAGTTGGAAATCTAAGGTAGCATCACTGGCTGCCTTAACACACAGCAGCACCATGGCCTCGACATGTTTTACTCTCTACACAACACACTGCCACTGATTGCGCTCGAACTTATTTTATTATTTATTATAACCTAAGACTAATAATAAATAATTATTTAAATTTAATTATTAAATAATTTAATAAGTCAATAATAATAAATAATAGATGATTTATACAATTATTTATAAGTAATAAATTATTTAAATAATTTATTTGAATAATTTAAATAAAATTATTTATGATAGTAAATAATTATTATAATTATTTATTTTTTATTAAAACCTGTAACTTATTTTAACTTAACTCTTATTTATGTCCTCAGTGACATTATTCAGTTTGAGCTCTGGATTTTTATCGACGCAGGAACACGCAGCTCTCAGCAGTACATTCACTGCCTCCTCCTATAGGCAGGAAGTCTTCAGGAACCTGTGTGGACTTGCATCGCATGTGGAGGTCAAAGTGTGTGTTGTGCTTTGAGTTTTAAGCTAAATATGTCAGAATGTATTTACATGTGTGTTCAGAGCAGGGAGGTAACACAAGGCAGCCCTGCAATACCTCTGTCTCACTTTATCTCTGATGTCCAGCTGTTGTAATGAGCAGCTCCTAGGCCCTGTGTGTGTATGTGAGTGTGTTGTTTCCACTATGTCAACCAATGAGCAGCTTTTGCTCCATTGTAGTAATAGTGTTGGAATGTCAGCAGCAATAGATACAATTTCACATTTCATATACGCAGGTCATCCAGTACATCCAGCAGATGGCTCAGGACTGCAAAACTCGGTGTGTTTGTGTTGAGAGTGTGTGACTGCTGCTGTATAGAGTCACCTCTTCATCTGCTTAATGTGTCCCTTTCTCTAAGCAGGGAACAGGCTGAAGGATGCGCTGCAGTGTGCCCTGACCTACCTTTTATTCCACGAAGGAGAGGAATTTATGATGGACAATGTGGATTTCTACCGAGAAGTTCTGGGACACGATGGCAAACCAAGAGAGGTCAGGATCTACCGGGCCACACGAGGCAGTGAGAAGATAGTTTGGAGGGTAGAAAGCTACAGCTGATAGTAACCCCCTAAAGAAGTTTGTTTTGAAAGGTTTTTGTGGGCGAAGTCTGTTAGCCTTTTGTTAACTGTGGAAGGAGACAGGAAAGTGGGCAGAGAGAGCCCCAGATTGGGAACTGAAGCCAGGACAGTATAATTATTTAGAAGCTCAACCCTGCATGAGTAAGAACAATAAATGTGTTCCAGCTCCAGGCACAGAGATAGAACAACAATAATTTGTTCTCCTTATGGCATTTTTATTGTTCGGACAGCTAACTTACATAATTTAAGAAACAGGGTTGATATTAAAGAGTTTTTTTTAAGTGATCATTATGTGATTTATATCAGAAAATGTCATTGCATTGATTCGTGCATATTGATCTGAAAATAGTAAGAAAAATATCAGAAACCCATTTTTAAAAAGAATGGGAGCAACAAAAGATTAGAAAACTGCTGTGCATCATCTGATATCTAATCAGTTTAATTGAAAACAGATGATTGACATGACGTGGATAAAAAGAGCGCCCCAGAGCGTCTTTCACTCGTTTGATACGTTAATAACTGTTAAAAAACTGTGAGGGCGAGTAAATAACCATCAATTTTAAGTGATACCAGAGAGACTAAAACTGTGAAATCTTTGTATGTTTTTCATCTGGATGAAAATCAGAAGAGATTCTGATGCAGAATCCACTGCATGGTCTCGGCAACACTCATAGCTGCATTTACACACGCAGGGATTTTAAAAGAAGAGAGAAAGACCCACATAAACAAGATCCAACAGCTGCTGTCCTCTCAGGATGTGAGCAAAGTGGAAAACCACCTCATGTAGACTGCAGTGCCAAAAGAAAAGAAAATGACATCGTACAGATTGTGAAAAGAGACAAAGGAGGAAAAGGGAGTTTTTGACAAAAGACAAGATGCAGCAACCATTTTACTGTAATTCTTGGACAATTTGCAACCTGTCACTTGGCAGAAGTTGCCATTTAAAATGTCCTTTCAGCTCTAATGTTTTTCTCAATCTGGGCTATGACTAAATTTCTTCCCAGTTTTATTATTCTTATGAGTAAACAAAAAGTCGAGTGTGTGCCTGTCGGGCTGGTTATCATCTCCTTAACTCCAAGACACACCTCTCTCTGGAAAGCCTGCTTTTCATTAGAGGCAGTTTGTTCCCAGCAGGACGTGACAAAATGTGTGTGTATGGAGATAAAAGCAGTAAAAAGCAACATGTTTAACATTTTTCACTCATAGCTTACATTTTTCCAGCTCTCCAATCTTTCCAGTCCTGTCAGTTTACAGCGCAGTAATTGGCCTACAGATCGCCTCCTCTCCCCTGCTGCCTCAGGGAGTTCATTTTGTCGAGTTCTTGGACGTCAGTGCCAGGCTCAACCTGCCTCCTGCCAAAGAATCCTGCCTTTCAGGAACTCAGGAGGAGGAGGAAAAAAGAGGGTCAGGGTGCCTGCAGAAGTCTATTAAACAATTTTGAGGTCGGCTGTTTGGAAGTTGGCAGAAAAGAAAAACGCTGCAGGCTGCTCTGGTTTCGTAATACCCGTCATCCCGGCATTATTCCCTCTGAAAGATTTGTTTACAGTGTAACTGGGAAATTCCTTCACCCCAGCACTGATATGATACCTGGGATTCACTGCTTATTTTAAGAATCCACATCAAAAATGAGAAATAAACCAATTACTTGATCTATTTTAACACACTTTAGACACATATTCATTAGAGAACATGTTTAACCGCATATTCAAATTCAGTGATATCATTTAGCTTTTTTAAAGAGATGTCGTTTTAAACCGTTGGCTGGTGTGTTTGCAGGAAGCCGCCATGTATCTCAGGAGGCATAAACAGGAACATGAACTCCTTCTGATTGGCAGCAAAATAATGGGTGCAGACTTCACTGAAGGGGTGAGTTAACAGAGTCCAACATTCATTTTTTTACGACTATCCAAGACCTCAGAAGGAATTGCTGACATTCGCTGCTCTTAAATCTCAGTTTTGCCCAGAAATGAGGGAAGTTGTTGTTATGTAACAGGCGGTTGTTGTTAAACCACCCCGCATGTCTCTGATGTGGAGCAGATCTCCTGCTGAGTGTGTAAAAGCCTTAATGTGTGCCTGCTGCCGACTGACTTAAAGTAGGGTAACAGGTGTCTGGCACGGCCGCCGTACACGTCCCTATAGCCAACACCACCACCTGCTGGTCACACCAATACATCCCATAACAGCCGTTCCCAGACACAGCCTTGAGATCTTCCATCTTGCAACTTTTAGATGCATCCCTTCTCCACCAGCCCTGAACCTAATGAAAGGCTTGTTACCTCTGCAGAGCCGAGTGTACGGCTCTGCACACACGCAGGAATTCAGCCATTTGATTCAGGTTTGTCCGAGAAGGGAAGCATCTAAAAGTTGAAGGATATTAGATCTCAGGGACCGGACTTGGCACAGCTGCTCCACAACAATCAGAGATACCAGTCTGTTTTGTTGGTATTTATAAAGAGTAAAATATGTTCTGCTCAGAGTTCCTGTTGTCTTGCAGAACTACTGGAGCAGCACAGGTGGAAGGGACGACTCAAACAGGTAAACAGATCTGAAATAACAAATATTATGTAGTCTGTGTCCTACAGAGCGTCCTATAAACCTGTAATTATTATTATTAACTAAGTCCTACTTCATGCTCACCGCTCTTTTATACTCCCTGTCCTACAGGATGGAATAGTTTCCAGTGAAACTCATGCACTCATTTATACAAAAATAAATCAAGTCAGAATTGAATAAGTAACCTAAAAATAGTAGGGACGTGGGAATGATTACTGCAGTACAGGACACACTAAAAGAGTAGATAAATTGTCATAAATTTTCAACTTTTACAGTGTTTGACCAGATTATTGAAAAGTGATTGGCTGTAATGACTAAACTACAGATGTGTTTAGCTAAAAGGAAAATATGATTATAGATACAATTTGTTGCCGCCATTAAACTTCTATACACAACCCTTGTGGCAGAGAGGTTCCTGAACAAAGGCTCGCTAAGAAATTTGTTAGAATTGTTACTTGTCGTTTGTGAAAAAAATATTATAAATTACAATAATCTGGGGTTACAAAGCTGCTGTTTATAAACCGCTAAACAACAACAAAAAAGAAAAACTCTACTGTACATCAGCCACTTAGTATTATGATGTTGCTCAGGATGTGATGAGCTTTTTATAGGATTTTTTCCCCCTTCACAGGAGCAGGGTTCACTAAAGGAAATAACACAATTTGTATTAGTGAACAGCACAGAAACACCACCTCACACAAACAGCATTATTTGTCCTGGTGGCCAAAACAATCCATAATTGCTGCTTAACGTCATAGCGGTTACATCTTATGAACACTTGTGCCTTTCTCCGCTCTCAGGATTCCCTCTGGCACAGACGGCTGGATGGAGTATGTTCCCATCGCAGAGAGGAAAAACGTCACCGCTCTTGCTCCGCAGCAGCTCAGAGAAGGTAACCGTTACTTTGAAACTGCTGCTGCAGGCGAAATAAACTGAGAGTTAAACTGTTGGCAGATTAGAGAGATAAATTGTTAACAATGTTCTGTGATCTGTGTAGGTGGGCCCTTAGTGTACGACACTGTGCAGCTGGTGCAGAACTCCATGGCCTTGAACGGGACGCAGCGCGTGCTGTTCGATCATGTTCTATCTGAGGAGGAATGTGCAGATCTAAGAAACCTGGCACACGTGAGGACACTTTAATCATAGCAGAAAAACACTGGTGGACCCAAATATCTCTCTTACTGGTTGGTTAAATGTGGTTTTGTTCGCATCATTCAGGCTGTCACCATGGCAGGGGATGGTTACAGAGGGAGGATGTCTCCACACACTCCCAATGAGAGGTTTGAAGGGGCTACTGTACTCAAAACTCTGCAGGTACACTCAGTACTAAACAGAACCAACTCGCCCAGCTCCACTTCATGATTTAATCCAGGATATGTCCATCATATTTGGATTTTTTTCCCTCCTCCATGCAGTTTGGTTACGAAGGCAGAGTGCCAATGAGGAGCGCCCGCCTCTTCTACGATGCCAGCGAGCGAGCCAGACGGATCATCGAGTCCTATTTCATGTTAAACTCCACTCTGCACTTCTCCTACACACACCTGGTGTGTCGGACAGCCATCACAGGTAGCGTATTCCCAGTAACACACACACTTGATGCCATAATATATGCAGTTCCACGGTCTAACATTCAGGGGGATGTACTGATAGAAATGAGAGGCTATGTGTTTCAGAAAGATGTTAGCTCTTAACCCTTTGGTGTCTGTTCTTAGGTCAGCAGGATCACAGGAATGACCTGAGCCATCCTATCCACGCCGACAACTGTCTGTTGGACCCTGATGCCAACGAGTGCTGGAAGGAACCGCCGGCATACACGTACAGAGACTACAGGTGGGACGGTTTCGCTGCCGCTGCTGATGAGATCAGACTTACTTGTTGCGTCTCATTTTGTGAAATAATTTGTTCTCCTGCGCTGATGGTCTGTTCTCTTGTTCCTTTCAGTGCACTGTTGTATCTAAATGGAAATTTTGAAGGAGGGGAGTTCATATTCACAGAAATGGATGCCAAAACAGTCACGGTGAGATGGTCCTCCAGAGAGATGACATTTATTTTTCAGGATGAAAGATTACAAAAGATTACGATTGCAGCCAAGCTTTCATATATGTAGATTATTGTAAACACTGTATTTACAACTGAGATAATGCCTTGATGGATCCCGCATTCCTATTTGTGACAGTTTGGTAAATCAGCTACAGCATGTTTTTGCACCTTTTATCAAGTTTGCGCTTGTTTTAAGAGCCGCAAACCAGAATTTAGTGAGGAAATAATAGGAGATAAAAAGTTGCATGAACAACAATTCTATAGGATATTATTATAAAAATAAATAAAAAGAAAACAAAAGTGTGAGTTTGTAACAGTGGAATGAAACTAACATGTATTTAAGTAATAAAATAAAGGAAATTAATTAGATTTACCAAAAAGGCATCTAAAAACGTGTGAGTAAGAAATAAATAAAATGTATTTGGTTTAACATCAACACTCTCTGCTGCTCTCAGTTCTTCAGGAAGGCTGATCCATAGACATGGGCCAAAATAACAAAGGTGGCCACATATTAGGTTTTTGATCTTAATTAAGGTATCAATAAGGAACCATTATAGGGTGCAAGCAGATTTGATAAAAAGGTCAAATAAAATCAGGACATGAGGAAAAAACAGAAGCTGGATTCAGACTGAATACAGAAGTTTTTCTGATGTGCACGGATGGCATTCACCCAGTTTCATACCCTGATTCATATTTCTGCCATCCTCTCCAGGCATCAGTAAAACCTAAATGTGGCAGGATGGTGGGCTTCTCCTCGGGCGGGGAGAATCCACACGGTGTGAAGGCCGTCACCAATGGGCAAAGGTGTGCGGTAGCTCTCTGGTTCACCCTGGATCCACTCTTCAGAGAACTGGTAGGCTTCATCTGGATTTATCTCAATTCTGCCTTTATTCTTCTTTTGTTTTGGGGTTTTTTTTTCTTTCCAGTCCTTCAGAAGGAGGAGCTGCTTTAATCTTGAATCTTTTAAAGCATTTATGTTGACGATTGTTTTTCAGGTCTGTATCCAGGTGTAAGTAGTTTTTTCTTTGCCAGTCTGGTTCATATCCGTCTTAATTCTCCCTCTTTTTACTTTTTCTTCTACTCCAGGAGAGACTCCAGGCAGATGAGGTGATCCAAGCACTGGACACACAGCCTTTGGGGGGTCAAAGCCTCAACATAAACCCCAGAGATGAACTGTAGAGGCAGGGGAAAAAGCACTTTCTCCATCCTGTACTACAACCCCTCAAAATATACTTTAGCTATTTATTGAATGACGCTTAGATCAGAACATTTCTATTTTTGTACTGTTTGAAGTGCAAGGTTAATGTTATTGTCCTTTGTGTTGTCATTTTGATGTTTTTTTAATTTTGTCGTGTTTAAACTTGATGTGACCTTCTGGTCCTTTGTCCCACCATCCAATCTCAGTCTTTACTTCAGTTTCATGTAACTCACCTAACTGTGAAGTTTGGCATTTCACTGCTTTGGTTTGTGCTTGTTGCTGCATTAGGTGACATTTGATGTTGTTAAAATCTGTTACATATGTGTAGTTATGGGAGAAAATGTCTTATTTTAAATGGTCAGTAATAACAAATACTATTCATCCTTATGTTCACAAATGGTACTGTTAATTATGTGAT
>JBBDHI010000015.1:15017806-15035118 GCA_037177115.1 Craterocephalus stercusmuscarum
CTTGTTCATTTACAAACAGAATAAGACGATGATCATGATTAGACACTATTATCATACAACAATGGAGCAAGAGCCGGCACTAATAATAGAGAAACTTCTTTATTTGATATGTTTTATATAAACTTTTTTCTTGGGGAATATTGCAAGAAATAAACCAAGACCATGCACAGCTGTATGCAAAATCAAAGAAAAGAAATATAACAGTAGTAATAACTATATTTGGCCTTGGCTGTTGCAAATTCAGCAATTTTGACCTTTATTTTCTTATTCCATGTTCCAGATTGTTCTTTTAGATGGTAAACCCAGTTTTATTTGCAAGTACTTATTTAAACTCAACACAACCGTATTTTTGCTACAGGAAATCTGAAATGTATCATTGTTTAACTTTGGCTTTGACAGGCTAATAAAGGAGGATTCCATTGCACATCCATAATATCATCAGCATAAATTAAACTTACAAAGACAACACTGTTTATATGTGAGGTGAATAAAAGGGGAGCAATAGCAAATCCTTGAGGGACACCTGTTCTTACCACAAGCTCTCCACAGAACTAAATTCTGTATCAATATTAATAAGACAATGTAAAATTTTAACTTAGATGACTAAACTTGGCTTTTTATTTCAGAACTCCAGCACACATTTGCAAAGGAACTCAGAGACACTGGAGGAGAGGAAAAGGGTAAGGTTACCTTGGAGTGTGAGACCAGGCGGCCAGCCAAGCGTGTGACCTGGCTGAAGGGTATGGTGGAGCTAAGGTCCAGCAGGAAGTATGTCATCAGGCAGAAGGGAGTGATGCTCTCCCTCACCATCAACTGTCTGGAGAAATCGGATACAGATATTTACACCTGTGATGTTGGTACCATGCAGAGCCGGGCCCAGCTGACAGTGCATGGTGAGATCATTGTGTAGTCAGTGTGACTCTGCATCACTGTGGATCCTCTGTGCACAATTAAATTCTATATTACCTGATATTAATGCAGTATTAGACACAAATTCAATTATATTTAGTTAATATTAAACAATTAAATGAAGGATACCTATTCAGCAGCAGATAAACTTAATAACCAAAATCTTTTGAAAATACTATGCCTTAGTTTATACACAATTTTAATCATCATTATTTCTGTGCCTAGTGTACACTCAAATACTATGAGTGTTAAATAAGCTTTTAGTAGCCACTCTATTTTATGTTAATGGTTTTTGACTTTTCCATTTTAGGTCAGAAAGTGTTAATCCTGGATGAACTGGAGGATGTAGAGTGTCTCGAAGGGGACACAGTTACATTCAGATGTCAGATTTGTCCCAGCGACTACATGGGGGTGAAGTGGTACTTGGACGAGACTCTGCTTTATACCAATGAGCTGAATGAGATTCAGATGGTTCCAGGAGGCTACCATACTCTCACATTTAGACAACTTGCTCGTAAAGACACTGGCACTATTTCATTTGCAGCAGGGGATAAAAGATCGTATGCCTCACTGCTGGTCAGAGGTAAGGTTTTGACCTCCCTGGGAGTTTCTAAACTAATATCTTCTTCCACATTTCATTTAGCGTTGATCAAGCTCACTCTCTTCTCAATACCAGAAAGGCGTCCAACCATTATCAAGGCGCTGGAGGATTGTGAAGCTATTGAAGGAGGAGGTTTAGTGTTGTCCTGTGTGGCTTCCAAGCCATGCCACATACTTTGGTACAAAGATGGCTGCCTGATGTGGAACTCCTCCCGATACTTTGCCAGTCGTTCTGGCTGTGAAGCTCGCCTGACTATTCGAGAAGTCTGCAACAATGATGCAGGGGTGTATGAGTGCAGTGCTGGATCTGTAACAACTAGGGCTGTTGTCACAGTCAAAGGTATAAAACTAATTATGCACTCCTTATTCAAATTCAGGGTAGCAGGGTGATTATAGATTAATGAAATTATTTTCCATTACCAACTGCTACCTATGGACTCAACATTTTTGGCTAATTTCCTCTGTTTATTGTTTAGCCATCCCAGCAGAGTTCACCCAGCCTCTGAGTGCTGTGGAAGCCAAAGAAGGAGAAACTATTACCTTAACCTGTGAGTACTCTCTGCCTGGGGTCCAGTTCCACTGGAGGAAAGGCTTTGAAAATATAAGACCTGGAGACAAGTATGTTATGAAACAGCGGAAGACGGTCATCTCTCTCACCATCAAAGCCCTGACGGCTGAGGACTCGGGACAATATACATGTCAGTGCCGAGAACACCACACATCAGCAGGCCTCAAAGTTCAGAGTAAGTTATCCTGTTTTTTGCACATTCTTCAAAAGCTTGAACTTATTTAAGGTCGCACGGTGACAATACAGGAAACACAACATGGATAAACAAAAACAAAAAAGAAAATGCCTAAGAATGTAAACAACAACAAAAATCACTTAAAAAGCATGACAGTGAATCCGAAAACACATTTTTTACTGTTGATCATTCACCCATTTTTGTTTATCTTTCCAGCTATTCCCATTACATTCATTCAGCAGCTGAAGAACATGCAGGCTGAGGAAGGCAGCAGTGTCATATTGCGTTGTGAAATTTCCAAACCTGGAATACCAGTAGAATGGAGGAAGGACAATGAGTTGCTGAAAAACGGAGTCAAGTACCAGATAAGGAAAAGAGAGACCACCTTGGAGCTCCTGATATGGAAGCCTGTGCCTGCAGACAGCGGGGTCTATAGCTGTGTGTGCGCGGATCAGCTGACATCTGCTACGGTTAAAATTACTGGTAGGAATTTATTGACCAATGAGATGATTTATAGATTTGACGAAAACACAGAGTTAGTAATTAACCATGAATATTTATCTGCTGTGTGGTCATTCATGGTTTCTCAGCTCTGCCAGTCACTTTCAAGCACAAGCTGAGGAACGTGTTGATTGAGGAGGGCAACACTGCAACCTTACGCTGTGAGCTGTCCAAACCCGGTCACAGCGCCGAGTGGAGGAAAGGCGGGAATGAACTCATCAGGAATGGAGAGAAATATCACATCCGGCAGAGAGACGCGCTTATTGAACTGAGGATCTTTGATGTGACCCTCGAAGACAGCGATATCTACACATGCATTTGTGGAGACATAGAGACCACTGCCACGCTAACTGTGAATGGTACTTTTGTTTAAACTATGTTTTCCTTGTATTTTTCCATTTGTATGACAGGAAAAGGAAAGATTTACAATTTAAATTCTCTGTCACTTTCACATAACTACAAAATGCAATAACTTGAGTAGAGCGAAGAGGCACTGGTGCTTTTTAATTTGTCACTGTTTTTAAGGTTTGTGTCTAATCTCCAGTTTGAATTTGTTACAGTAGTTTATTTTTGTTTTTAAGCCCTTCCAGTCACCTTCAAGCAAAAACTGAAGAACCTCCAAGTTGAGGAAGGACTCAACATCACACTGCATTGTGAGATTTCTAAAGCTGGTGTTCCAGTGGAGTGGAGGCTTGGAGGAGAGCTGTTGGAGAATGGAGAGAAGTACCAGATAAAGCAGAGGGACTCAGTCCTGGAGTTGACCATCAGGGATGCTGAAGCAGAGGACAGTGGTGTCTATACCTGTGTGTGTAGAGAACAGAAAACAAAAGCCACTGTAAAAGTGATTGGTATGTTTCCCGTAATATAAGGCCACGCTGTTGCATTTAATTTAGTAATTAAGTTGTACTAATGCGCTTGTTTCAACAGCGGTTCCTGCTACATTTAAAGTGAGCCTGAAGAGTCAGGAAGCTGGAGAAGGGAACAATGTGACTTTACATTGTGAGCTGTCGAAGAAGGGAGTCTCAGTTGAGTGGCAGAAGGAGGGTCAGATGCTGTCTGAGGAGGTATCTCATGGAAAGTACCAGATGAAAACTGAAGGAAAGAAAGCTTTGCTGACCATTATCAATCTACAACCAGAAGATGCTGGAAAGTACTGCTGCATCACAGGAGATGAGAAAACCACGGCTGAAGTCCGAGTGAAACGTAAGTTTAAAGACTAATAATGACATATAATTACTTGTTAGAATATACATTATTAAAATGTAAAAAAATGTTTTACCAGTTGGTTGATTTCTATGGCATCAAGGAAAGAAGGAGCAAAAAACATGTTTTTATGTTATTTGATCAAGGGAAGGAGTAAATATTTGTTGGCCCTGCAGGGCAGCAAATGTCTTCCATCATATGGTGTAATTATGCATACCATTTATTTATACAATCCTTGAATGAAATCATTAAATGTACTGTCTATACTGATCCAGCATTATGCCTTTTGAACTGCAGCTTTGAAGGAGCTTTGTGCAAAGTTCATAAACTAATTCTAACAAGTGGACATATGACATCTAAAAGACTGATGGCAATAAACTGGAAGGATAAAGATCAGTTAACATACTGTGTTACATACTGAAATTCTTAATTTTGAGAAACATATGTGGAACTAGAAATACTTATAGTTCATAAAATTCCCAACTATTTCAGAATTCTAAATCATTCTACATCAATATAAAAACCTGTATGTCCTTATTTATCCCTTTAAATATGCGTATACAACGATAAGTGTCAAATGTGATTCAAATATCTGTTGAGTTCATCTTCCAAGATCTCATCTCATACAACAACTTATAGTCCCTCTTCTTTCATTTTGGTCTTATACCACTTAATTAATCTTAAAAACTATATATTGAGTTTCATTATTTACATTATTAGTTTTTATTCATCATTTATTTATCAGCATATATATTGAGTGATATCATTTGTGTAAATTTTTTTCCTGTTTGCTGAAAGATTAGATAAAAGGATGAATATCCACATAACAGCAGTTACCAATAAGTTTATTTTAATATATTTCAAACAGCACTTCCTGTCACCTTCAAACGGGAGCTCCAGCGCCTGGTGGTTAAAGAAGGAGACAGAGGAGTTTTCTGCTGTGAGCTCTCCAAACCTGGTGCTCCTGTGGACTGGAGGAAAGGCAGAGTCACCCTGAAGCCTGGAGAGAAATATGAGATGAAACAGGAAGGCCATGTCACTAAACTAATCATCAATGACGTGGAGGAGAGCGATGCTGGAAAATACACCTGCAAGACTAAAGACAGCCAGTCATCGGCTGAGCTCACAGTCCAAGGTGAAAGAAAAGTATTCCCAATATCTACCAGTTTACACACACACACTGTAATTAATGTATCATTTCATTAAACACATTTTCTCTTGTTGTTGTAAAAACTATTATGTAACATGTATTCAACAGAATCTCCTGAGCGCAGACGTCAGAGAGGTCAGCTTCAAAAACCATATAGACTCAGTCTCACTGTGTGAGCTCCATTCTGTAAAATCGTGAAACTCCCACTTTGTTATCCCATTCATGGCGTGATGTCACAGTACTTTGTCTGCTGTACATTACTTTTGAACTCCTGTCCATTTGGGCTGAATTTTCCCACAAGTTTCCCTTAACTAAACTGTAGCAGTAGTATCTATAGTGTTTTTAGATTTTTCATGTAATTAGATTAAATGTCACACAGTTCTTGTTTGGATGTGACTTGGTAGAAGATTAACTTACCATCTGAATTATAATGGGTTATCATATAATCTGTTATAATGAAATGATATCCACCTATGAACTGATAGAGATAAAAATCATCATGAGCATGACGCACACCTTGGGAACATCCCTTACTTCCCTCAAATCATTCTCCATCTGTTGTCATCTCGGTCTTTGATCTTATCTGAACCTGTAACTTAAAACAACTCTTCCTGTTTGGTTCTTGATCACTGACAGCTTTACCACCTAGTTTCAAACTACCGTTAGTTAACCAAGAAGTAACCGAGGGCAAAAGTGTTGTTCTCCGCTGTGAGCTGAACAAGCCGGCACCCTCAGTGGAGTGGAGAAGAGGAGGAGAGCTGCTGAGGAATGGAGACAAGTACCAGATGAGGAAAAAAGAGCTACAGCTGGAGATGAAGATTTCGGACCTCACTGTAGACGACACTGGAGATTATACTTGTTTATGTGGAGAAGAGAGGACAACAGCTAAGATTGTGGTGAACGGTGAGTGCTGCTTTGATGATGAAAGTCAAGATTTTAACCTTGTGTTTTTTTGGTTTCAGTGCTGGCATTTGTAATCAAGATGAACCGACATTAGCGGCACAATATAAATCACACAATGTAGTCAAGATAAAGGGATATATCATATTTATGCTCTGCTTGTATTTCAGCTCAGTATGAATCTTCGTTGTTGCTTTTCACCTTTTTTTCTTCCTCTTTCTCATATGTCTTGCTTATTGTTTGCTTTTTTTGTGTTGTGTGTTTTTTGGAACAAATTTGGAATTGCAATTCTGGGAATGCTTTGTCATGTGCGAGCAGGCTAAACGGCTTTGTGTATTTTTCATTTGAGCGTAATTATTGAATGTAGTCCTGATGTACAGAGCTGGTTTACAGTTTCAATTACATATGTGTCACAAGAAGAAGCAAAAGTGGAAACAACTGCAGCGCTTCTCTGAGCAGGCAGGAGAAAGAGAATAGAAATACATCAGTAAGGATTCTCACAAGTAAAATGAATGCACTCAGATAAAACGGTACATAATGGAGTCACATAGTTGAACACACATGCATATTGAAATGAGTGACTTGAGTAAATGCATGTATAAATATATTCATATCCGTGGTATTTTTTAGGGTCATTGGACTTTACTGGTGAGCTGTAAACTTATGCAGACTCAAGTACACAGACAGTAACTGATTTGTCACTAAGATGAGGTTAGGTTTATTTCTTTTGTCTCAAGTTCATTTCTCTATGTGGATTATTTTTTTTTCCTGTAGAACGACCCATCAAATTTCTCCAGGAACTGAAGAATATTCAGATGCAGGAGGGCAATGGAGTGACTCTCTGCTGTGAATTGTCCAAACTGGGAGTCCCAGTGCAGTGGAAGAAGGGAGAGAATGTGCTTGCTAGCGGAGAAAAGTACCAGATGAAACAGAGTGGTTCAGTGGTGGAGCTTCTCATCAGGAAGAGTCTGCCTGAGGACAGTGGCACATATAGCTGTGTTTGTGATGACATAAAAACTACAGCAACTGTCATCATTACCGGTGAGACATGATTCAAACTTAGAAATCAAAAATGCTCATTCAATATTTTTTCTTAATATTGCTGGATATTACTCCTTAGCAATCCCAGTGACTTTCAAGCAGAAACTGAAGAATCAAGAAGCTTTGGAGGAGGGTGAAGTGACATTACGCTGTGAGCTTTCCAAACCTGGAGTGGCGGTGGAGTGGAGGAAAGATGCACAGCTCCTGAAGGAGGGAGAAAAATGTCAGATAAAACAAGAAGGCCGGGTAGCTGAAATCCTGGTTAGAAATTTGACTCTCGCTGACGCTGGGGAGTACAGCTGTTCTGCAGGACCGGCTGTGACATCAGCTGACATCAGAGTCAGAGGTATGCTTCTCTACTGACATGACATTTGTGCACTGTTCAACACTTACGGTTAAATCTCATCAACAATTTTCCTCAGCACTTCCTGTAACATTTAAGCAAGAGGTTGAGAACTTGGAGGTGAAGGAAGGAGACAGTGGAGTTTTCTGCTGTGAGCTCTCCAAACCCGGAACTCCTGTTGACTGGAGGAGAGGCAGAGTCATCCTAAAACCTGGTTACAAGTATGAGATGAAACAGGATGGACATGTCACCAAACTGATCATCAACAACGTGGAGGAGGGTGATGCAGGCAAATACACCTGCAAGACCAAAGACTGCCAATCATCTGCTGAGCTCACAGTCAAAGGTTGAATGCAGAGTTAATTTTAGCAACTTTTTTTTCATGATCTAAGAGAAATTTAAAATAACCAAATGGAAGAAAACAGAATGGATGATTTTCCTGAACATTTCATCTTGCAGCCCCACCAGTGACGTTCAAGACGAAACTAAGGAACCAGCAGGTGGAGGAGGAGAATTGTGTGACCTTGAACTGTGAGCTGTCCAAGCCTGGCCTTGCCGTGGAGTGGAGGAAAGGAAAAGAGCTGCTGAAGAATGATTTCAAGTACCAGATCAAAAATCGCAATGCCATCATGGAGTTGACCATCAAAAACACACAACTAGAAGATAGTGGGCTCTACAGCTGTAATTATGGAGATGTCAAGACTACAGCCAATGTGACAATTACACGTAAGCAAAGATTGTAAATGTAAAACTGACGATGCAACAAAATGTACTAGAGTAGTCACCTGTACGGTTCATTCACCTACTTGTAGAAACTTTGATTTTCCATACTTCATCCACAGCCATTCCCCTTTCCTTTAAAATGGGGCTGAAGAACCAGGAAGCCCCTGAAGGAGGTAATGTGTGCCTGCGCTGTGAGCTGTCCAAGGCTGGGGTGCCCGTGCAGTGGCTGAAAGGGGAGGACCAGGTTTATCATGGAGGACGATACCAGATGACACTGAAAGGGAAGATAGCCGAGATGACCATTCGAAACATCCAGCCAGAGGACGTGGGAGAGTACAGCTGTGTGTTTGGCGGTCAGAAGACGACGGCGGAAGTGAACGTGAGAGGTAATGTTTGAATTTGCAAACAACACTTGACACACTTAACACCTGATTTTCAATAAACGATGCATTTTATATTCAACTGCATCATTTAACGTATTTTAAATCATGTTAAAGCCTACCGCATGTGCATCTCTGTGATCAGTGATAATATTATTAAATCTGATGGTTCAAATATTATATACAAAACTTGAAAAAGCATATTCCATTCCATGATGACACTAAATACAGTAAATCTGATTTTCCCAGTCAGCATTCATCAAACTCAAACTGTTAATGCCACAAATGAAGTATATCTTCCAGTATTTTATTTCTTCACTAAGTTGATTAATAATATCTCAGAATTTCTAAGGTTTGTAAATTACTTGTTGAACTTGGTGTTGCAGCTCAATGCTTACAAAAAGGTTCTGCTGTACCTCTGACACAGTTTATATTCCTTATTATTCTTCTCACAGTGTTACATAACTGGTTGCATCCACTTGTTTCCATGCAACAGTGTAAAAGAATATGTAAGCAAAGCCCCTATTTCAGGTTTAAATTCATCTTTAGCAACGTCGTTTCTCTTTTGTCTCTTCACCCAGCGGCTGCATCTGTTTTCTTTGAGAAGGAACTAGAGAGTCAAGCGGTGACAGAGGGGAAATCTGTGCTGCTTTCTTGCGAAGTTTCCAGTGCAAATGTCCCTGTCACTTGGAAAAAAGACAACATTGTGTTGGAAGAAGGAGGACATTACATTGTAAAGAAAAAAGGCCCATTGCATACTCTGGAGATTAAGAAGCTGCATCCAGAGGATGCTGGAGAGTACAGCTGCATCACCAGAGGCAAAAAGACAACTGCCAAGCTTATTGTGAGGGGTAGGTGGATGCTACAACTGTATTTCACCCAATATTTCCCCATAACTTGTAACATTACATTTATGCCACAAGAACAGTAGAAGTGAGCTTTTCTAATCTTGAGTCTCATAAATACACCATGCTCTGTTTGCTAAAAAGCCAGCTGTATCTAGCTCCTACTTTCTCCACAGAGCGTGTTAGGATTGTTAGAGAGCTGCAAGGCATAACAGTGACAGCGGGAGAAGATGCTGTGTTTGTGTGTGAGCTGAGCCACGCAGAGGTGAGTGAGGGCGTCTGGTGGCTCGGCTCCAGCCCTCTGCAGAAGAATGAGATGAACCACATGACATGCCTCGGTCGCCAACACCGCCTGGTCCTCACCATGACAACACCCGATGAGACGGGCACCGTGGCCTTTGTAGTCGGGGAGGAGAAGACATCAGCCCGCCTGCTAGTTGTTCCTAAGCCAAAAGGTGAGTGGAAGGCTCGAATTTTTTGTACTTTTAGATAAAAAAGCTTATTCTCATCCATGCACCCCAAAATGGGCCTTACATTTAAATTCTTTTCAAGTTTTATTTGAGGAAAAGCCAAAAGACGCTGTGGTGATGGAAGGAGAAACAGCTACTTTGTGTTGCACCATCTCTGACTTCACCACCCCGGTTACCTGGAGACGCAACCAGATTCCACTTCGAACTAATGATAAATATGAAATGCGTAAGGAGGGAAAAGTGAACCTGCTGCTGATCCATGACGTTGAGCCCCAAGATACAGGCATATACTCCTGTGATACAGGAGATGTGCAGAGCAGTGTCAAACTTACTGTAACAGGTAAATTATATGTTTTTAGAATTACCAGATGTCGGTATGATTTCCTCTTGATTTGAGCAGGAACTTCTTGTCTTCGGTTTTTCCAGAGCTTCCTCCGTTCTTCCAGGAGGAACTTCAATGTGTGGAAGCTGAAGAAGGAGGTTCAGCTTCTCTCTACTGTGAGCTCTCTAAACTTGGAGTGCCAATTCAGTGGAAGAAGGATAGGCTGCCAATAAGAGCAAGTAGGAAGTTTGAGATAAGGCAAGATGGCTGCTTCCTCCAGCTATACATCAAAGAGCTCAAGCTTGAGGATAGTGGTAGCTACTCATGTCAGGCGGGAAGTGTAGAGACCACCGCAACAGTGACAGTGAAAGGTGAGTGAATGTGAATGTTAAAAGAGTTCATAAATTAAATTAGACAAAAGTAATTTTACCCTCTCAACCTTTCTGTAGAGCTCCCTCCTTTCTTCAAGAAAGAATTACGAAGTGTAGAAGCTGAGGAGGGAGGCGCAGCCTATTTGCAATGTGAGCTGTCTAAACCTGGGGTGTCGGTGCTTTGGAAGAAGAACAGACTTCCGCTTAGAGCGAGCAAGAAGTATGAAATGAGGCAAGATGGCTGCCTCCTCCAGCTCCTCATCAATGAGGTCAAAGCTGAGGACAGAGGCAGCTATACATGTCAGGCGGGGGGCACCGAGACCACTGCCACGGTCACAGTGAAAGGTTTGTGAATTTGGAAAACTTCATGTGAACTGGACATGTTACTGTGACAATTAAATATTTTCGCATTGGGATCATTGCGTGGTAAATTTCATCATGACATCCTCATCATGGATTTAGAGAAATGCATTTTTCATTTTTATTTAACTTAATGCAATGATTTAAACTGTCTCATTTGATGTGGAGCTAATATTGCCGATTGGTCAAAAAGGCTCCAAACACTGTTCTGTTACGACATTGAGCTATATTTAAACATTTCCCTCAATTCAACATGAAACTATCTCTGTTAGAGCTTCCACCATGTTTTAGAAAGGACCTCCAAAATGTGAAGGCTGAAGAGGGGGGTGCAGCCTTGCTTTGCTGTGAGGTGTCCAAACCGGATGTGTCTGTGCTGTGGAAGAAGAACAAAATACACCTGAGAGCCAGCAGGAAGTATGAGATGAAGCAGGACGGCTGTTTCCTGCAGCTCAACATCAAGGAGCTCAAACCTGAAGACGCTGGCAGCTACACTTGTCAAGTAGGAAGCTTAGAGACCACTGCCACTGTATCAGTGAAAGGTTTGGGAATGTTGACCAATATATTCAGACATATTAAGTGTCTCTTCCACTGTGCTATTGTGCAGAGATGATTTTCCCCATCCTTCATCATTTCCTTAGAACGACCACCATTTTTCAAAGAAGATCTTAAAAGTGTGGCCATTGAGGAGGGAGGTAC
The DNA here is from genome assembly GCA_037177115.1 of Craterocephalus stercusmuscarum. Taxonomy (NCBI): domain Eukaryota; kingdom Metazoa; phylum Chordata; class Actinopteri; order Atheriniformes; family Atherinidae; genus Craterocephalus; species Craterocephalus stercusmuscarum. Next base: position 15,029,364 of record JBBDHI010000015.1, read on the forward strand.
AGCCTCCCTGTGCTGTGAGGTTTCAAAGCCTGGGCTACCAGTACAATGGAAGAAGAATAGGTTGCTACTGAGAGCAAATAAGAAGTACGAGATAAAGCAAGATGGCTGCCTCCTTCAGCTCCACGTCAAAGATCTCACGCTTGAAGACAGCGGCAGCTACTCTTGTCAAGCAGGATCAGCAGAGACCACAGCAGCTGTGACAGTTAAAGGTGTGTGAAGCTAGGAAACATTGCTGTGTTCAAACACTTAGACATTATACGTGCATTTACATTATTGTCCATTGCCAAATGTTTTGCAGAGCTCCTCCCCTTCTTCAAGGAAGAGTTAGTTAGTGTGGAGGCTGAGGAAGGACATACAGCCTTCCTGAGCTGTGAAGTGTCGAAACCTGGGTTGTTAGTACAGTGGAAGAAAAACAAGCTGCCGCTGAGAGCCAGCAGAAAGTATGAGATGAAGCAAGAAGGCTGCGTCATCCAGCTCCACATTAAGGATCTCAAACCTGAGGACAGTGGAAGCTACACATGTCAAGCAGGAAGTGCGGAGACAACTACAACTCTAACAGTGAAAGGTTTGAGAGTTCAGAAAGTCAGATGTCTGATTTAAAAACGGTCGAATGTTGTTATTGATATGCCACGTTGCACTCTATTTTCAGTGATTCTGAATTCTGGTGATGTATTAAGGACATTTGCACCATTATAAGAACATGCAAAATGTCTTTCTCCTCTTTGCGCCGCAGAGCTCCTGATATTTTGTAAGAAAGAATTAGAACATGTAGAAGCCGAGGAGGGAGGTACAACTTCCTTATTCTGTGAGCTGTCCAAACCCGGAGTGTCAGTACAGTGGAAGAAAAACGGACAGCCAATAAGACCCAGCAGGAAGTTTGAAATGAAGCAGGATGGTGGTGTTCTGCAGCTCTCCATCAGGGATCTCAAGCCTGAGGACGGTGGCAGCTATACTTGTCAAGCAGGGCGTGTAGAAACCTCTGCAGATGTGGTAGTGAGAGGTATGTGCATGTGAGCGTTGGGGATTTAAGTAAAGAATATTTACTTTATCATCACTTAATCTGTCCATGACATAGAAGTTGACTTGTTCAAATTGAGAAATACTCACACTAACAGGCTGGAACACATATTTATTCATAAGAAATGAGTAGGTTTGTCTGTATATGTGAATTTATAATAACTGTACTTGACAGCAAACTGGTATACAAAAGCTAAATCAAACTTTGAAGATGAATTCTTTTTACAATGAATATGATTAGTTTTTTCTGCCCCACCTCTTTAGAGCTTGCATCATCATTCAGCAAAGAATTACAAAGTATAGAAGCTGAAGTCGGTGGTACGGTCTCCATGAACTGTGAGCTGTCCAAACCTGGACTGTCTGTGCAGTGGAAAAAGAACAAGCTACCGCTGAGGGCCAGTAGAAAGTATGAGATGAAACAAGAGGGCTGCATCCTACGGCTCAACATCCAGGAGCTCAAGTGTGAAGACAGTGGTAGCTATTCTTGTCATGCTGGAGGTGCCGAGACCTCTGCTACTCTGCAAGTGAAAGGTGTGTCTAGCATTAGTTCTGACTGGCAGAGACAGAGGAATGAGTTGCTTTACAATATTAACATTTTTAAAATCTCCTGTTTAACAGTTCAACCCACTCCAAAGACAGAAGCACCTACAATACTGCCAAGGATGAGAGGCAATCTTTCCAAGCCAACTCTGGCCCTAGAAGATGAGAGGCCCCTTCCGGAGGCCAAATCTGTTCCTCCTGAGCCCAAAAGGAGGACTAACAGGAAGCCATCTATTACTAATTCAGAAAAAGATGTGGAGACAATTTCTGACCTTAAGGCGTCCATGCAGAAGGAGAATAATGAGGTCCAAAAGAGCATCCAACCTTCAAGATCTATGGAAAAAGACTTTGATGTTGTACAGAACTTTACACAAGTGAGGAGGAATGAAGAGAAAGATGGTGAGATGCACAAAAAAGCTGATAAGTCTGTGAGACTACCTGAGAGGGATTATTGGGTTGACAGGAAGGTTGATGAACCAGCTAGACCCTTGGGTACAGAGAATGACGGTTTCTTGGAAACGAGACAATCAGGAAGGAATTTGGAAGAATTAGTTAAATTTGGCCTTGAAGCAAGTAAGTCAGACAAGGTTCTGGGCAGCACGCTGGATGACCTTAGAGAAATGGAAAATGAAACAGACCTGAAACAGCGAGGAAAGCCTTTGGGGGAAATGACTAAAGTTGATCAGAAGGTGAGGCAACCAGAAAAAACAACATGGAGTACCAGTCAGGAGGAAAAACTCCCAGTGCAACCCCAAGAGAAGACTGAGGAGAATGTAGAATCTGGAGAAAATAAAGTTGAAATAGGCAAGACAACAGAGGAGTTTTTAAAACCACCAACAAGATCTAAAGGAAAGATGATGGAGAGAAAGCTGCCGTTCAAGAGCGCCTCAAAAGAAGCTGAGGAAACACAAGTGGTAAAGACTGAACCTGATGACTCTGAGGAAGAGCAGAAATGGAGAGAAAAGCAAGGGTCGACACAAGAGCAAAGACAGAAAATAGCACCTTCAGCCAGTCAGCTGGACAAACAGCCAGTAGAGAAAACAGAAAAACCTGAGGGAAAGGTTCCTGAAATAGTTCCTCCGAAGCCACCTATGAGGACTAAGAGTAAAGGAAAGGGAGGAATGGAAAAACAAGTATCAAGGGACACAGAGACAGATCAGGATGAGCAAACACTGACAAATGTTCCGGTAAGATCAACTGGAGAGAAGCCAATGACACCGCTGGTAAAACCAACTGGAAAAGAGGTTGAGGAGAAACTAAAACTGGAGAGGAACCAGTCCATCAGAACCGACAGTGAAACAGCTGATAAAATGAAGCAGTCAATCAAACAGCCGGTTAAACCAATGCGTAAAGAGCCTGAGGCACACCAGGAAATCAAGTTGGCAGTTGAGCCAATGAGGCGAGTGGAAGAGCAACGAACTCCAAAAGCGGAAGAAGACATTCCTCTCCTTTACATTTCTGAAGATGAAACCTTCTCCGAGGCATTGACCGAGCTACCCACTAATCATATCCAACCACCCATCTCCATTGCTGATGAGCAAACAGAAGAGCAGCCGATACAGAAGACACGGTCATGCGATATTTCCCCTGCGGAGATTGACATCAGCATAGAGGACGAACCCCAAATGCAAGAAGCTGCTGTCAAGATCCAGGCTGCCTTCAAAGGCTACAAAGTGCGCAAAGACATGCGGCCAGTCTTTAAAGAGGTGTTCAAAAACCAGAATGCAGATCTCCACGGCACCCTCACTCTGAAGTGTGTTGTAGAAGGAAAACCCAGCACAATCCGGTGGCTCAAAAATGGCCAACAAATTACCAATGATCAGCGAAGCAGGGTTAAAACTACAGAGCATGGAGAATGTACACTTGTGATCAAAAACCTGACTAACAGGGACTCTGGAGTTTACACTTGTGAGGTAGCGAATAAGTTCGGCGTGACCTCTTACAATGGAAACATAACAGTTGTACAGACTGCCGAACCTCCTCCTGCAGCCCAGAAGCCTATACACCCGCCTCTGGCAGCCATTACTCCTTTGCAGCTTGCGCCCTCAAAGTCTGAAGCCCAGGCCAGAACACAGGCCCCTGCTCCAGAACCAGGTGCTGAAAATTATGTCGAAAGCGTGAGTGTATCTCTGTGGGAGGCCTACAACCTGACAGAGCAGGACACTCAGATGAGCCAACAGGAAGGAAGAAGATCTTCACTCATCGCTGTCAGCTCTAGTAAGTGATGCCTTTAATCTTTAGCTGGAAAGTTGGATCAAATGATGTTCCTTTGGAGAGAAGCATGAATGATTTTCTATTATTCAAAAATCTACTTTAAACAGTGTCAAGTCCCTCCGATTATGATACCGCTCCAGACATAATGGAACCTGTCCAGACTGGTCCCGTCATGCAGAGGTAGGATAGAAGAGATATTTTATTTATACTCTACTTCCATTACTCATTTTGAATGTCCTCTCAAAGATTGAAAAAATTTTTTTAAATAAATATTGTAACAGGAAAGTATCAAAACCAGGAGACCGAGTAGCTGTGAAGGATGATAAGGAGGAGATAGCTGCTCCACAACCTCTGAAGAAATTACTGACGGTCAAAGGTCAGTGATTTACATTTTTTTGTTGATTGATTTTGTATTTATGTCATTCAGTCAAACTCTGAGACAGGGTCATGTTTCCCACTGTGTTATATCACTTTTTATAATCACGACTTAAAACTGGAGGATTATTTTTGTTGTTGCTTTTCTTAGTTTGGTTTTTTATTTTTGTTTATTTGTTTTGTAATTTTTCTCCTCTTTTTAAATGGCCTCACATGTGACAGGTTTGGATTAATGGCAGTCCAGTTCAGTACTTTTGCCTTTTCTGTTTTTTTCTTTTTCCAACAAATCCATGCTGTTATAATAGGTAAAAAAAAAAGTTTAGGAGTTGTCTTTCTTTCCTGATAAAGACATCTTCAATGTGGCAACATATGTTGCTTCAAAACCTGTATACCAGCATTTTTGCCAATATCTTTTCTCCACTAGCTTTCTTTTTATTAATTTGCCTTGCCAGTACAGAAAAGTTGTTTTCTGTTCTAATTCATAGGACTCTCTGATAATAAACTGAGGACACCATCTCCAAAACACCATCGTGCGCACACACCCATAACCAGCACTGTATCTGGATCCGAGTCAGAGGGGGAGGAGGGCAGGCGAGAGGTACATCATGCATGTATCGGTCTTTGCTGTGTGTTATTGAAACATGATCAGATAAAACCACATAATCTAAGCTATAATTTGTAATATGTTTTATTTTTTTCCTCCCTCAGACATTTGAAATGTATGTGGCTCGAGCTGACTGCAGCCCTAATAGTGGAAATAAGGATAGTTTTGTTTTGAAGGAGGGTCAGTTTGTGGAGGTCCTGGACTCTGTTCATCCTGACAGATGGCTGGTGAGGACCAAACCCACCAAAAATAATCCTGCTCGACAAGGATGGCTGTGTCCAGCCTATTTGGAGAAGAAGAGAAAGGTAGGGTATATAATAAACTTAAAAACTTAAATACTTCAATTACTTAAGTAAACAGTGAATTCAAAGAATGAAGGATTAAAACCTTTTTGATGATAAATCAAAGAGTGATTTTATGCAGGAGATCTTCCCACAGTTGAGAGCTCCTCAAGAGGATCTCGATGGAATTGGGTCTACAGGAGAGGAGTACAGGAGAGCCCTGAGGTATGTTTGTTTCATACGGGACTGATCAGGATACATGAAGAGCTGTAACAAATCAAATCTTCTTACTTGTCACCAGTCAGCTGATCCAAGGCCTGATTGATGGAGAAGAGGAGTTTGTAAAGGCGATGAAGATGTTTATCTCTCATCAGCTGAATTATTTGGACTCCAGCCACAATGTCCCCCTTAGCATCCTCAACCAGAAGGAGATCATTTTCAGGAACATAAAGGACATTGTGTCTTTACATGAATGGTAATGCACACAAACAAGAAATTAAATGTCCTCTCAGGTCACAATATGTTGGTTTAATACTTATTTGAATGTCTTAGAAGGACAAGCAATACGTGAAAAAATATTGTGAAATTATGCTCCTGAAAACGCGACTTCCTGTCTTTTTTTTCCCAGCTCCATCCTTCCTGGTCTGAAACAATGTGTTACAGATGATGATGTTGCCATGCATCTGATCAAGCACACTGAAGACTTTGAGAAGTACCTTCACTA
>JBBDHI010000015.1:15047742-15062556 GCA_037177115.1 Craterocephalus stercusmuscarum
TAAGGGCTTAAAAAAGTGGATTTTGCATGATAAGTTCCCTTTAAATTTAAAATCGTGCCGGGCTACAGTACATGTTACGTGTAGCAGGTAGGGCCCCTCCTCTCCCCAGCTGAGCTGCTGCATCTAGAAGCTGAGTGCTGATTGGCTGCACAGCCACTCACAGCCAATCAGTGAGGGCTGTAGGCGGGATTACTCAGCCCAGAGTGCTGCCTTCAGGCAGAGAGAGCTGCTGTATGAGAGCTGAACGAGCGCGTTTCAATATAAACTTATTTTATCGGCTATCGGTGAGAAAAACGGCCGATACCAATTATTATGAAATTGCTCAATATCAGCCGATATTATCGGCCATGCTGATAATTGGTTGATCCCTAGTCACAATCCAGCGAGATACAGGATCAACGTTTGTCAAGAGTTTTGTTCAGTTGGAAATTGTTGATGTTCTACCATGAACAAAGTTACACGTAGAACATCATCTCTCCATGTTCACCCTTTGTTTCCCATGTCTCAGAGGTCGTTTCAGCGTAGTAACCCTGTGCAGGGATGTCCAGACCAGTCAGGTGTTTTCCGCTAAGATCACCCCCTATCAGGCCGAGCAGAGACAGTTGGTGGTGCGGGAGTACCAGCTGCTGAGGAGGCTTCATCACCCTCACCTGGTCCAGCTGCACGCTGCCTTCATCACCCCCGGCTACATGGTGTTAGTGGAAGAGTTGTGCCCTGGCAAGGAGCTGCTCTACAGTTTGGCCGCCAGGTAAAAAAAATATTGCAGTTTGATCAGTTAGGCGTAAATCACTTTTTTTTTCTTGTACTGAGCTGCAGACCTGCTGCTGAGTTTGACAGGTGTTTCTGTTTGGTCTTCTCAGGGAGCTGTATGCAGAGACTCATGTTGCAGAGCTGCTGGTTCAAATCCTGAGCGCCGTGGACTATCTTCATGGCCGCCGAGTCATCCACCTGGACCTGAAGTCTGACAACATGCTGGTGGATGACTGCAACCACTTGAAGATAGTGGACTTCGGCTCGGCTCAGCCCTTTATACCCGGCCAGCCTCTCAATATCGAGCACATCCACGGCTTCTCAGACAGCAAAGGTGACTGCGTGTGTCTTATTCGCTAATTTGTGTAAGATTTTTTCATGCCTGGAGTGTCGTAGATCCCTCTAATGTACTAAACCTTTGACTTTCATGGCCTTCCAACAGACTGCCGCAGCAAAGGTACACTTTCTTTAGAGGAGGACGGGTTGATGGATGGAAATAACTGAGCCTAACTTCATCCAGCTCAGCCGATCCTAGTAGCTACCATACCATAACAAACCCAAGTCCATCTTTTTTTCCCCTTTCCATTTCTAATTTAAGCCATTTGCTTGTAGAGAATAAAACATGAGTGACAATAAGGTGGTTTAAAAGAAGATGTGTTTTTAAAAATAATGTTCTGTTTCTCTCTGTTTCCAGTTTATATTGTCCTTCCTAAAGCTCCAGAGATCCTAGAAGGTCAGGGGGTGGGCCCTGAGACTGACATCTGGGCAGTCGGAGTCCTCTCGTTCATCATGTAAGCAGACACAAAATGTGATCTTCACGATTGGAGGGTAGGGTTATTTTTTAGGTTGATGTGAGTTTTAAGTGGTTAAGACTCCTAAAATGGAAAAAAAAGTCAACACAAAAACAAACGTCATCTTCTTTCACTCTGAGATGTAAATAACATATTTGTCTTGCTTCTTTAGGCTAAGTGCAGACAGTCCGTTTCATGCAGACCTCAGTTGGGAGCAGGACAGAAACATCAAGAAGGGGAAGATCCAGTTTGGACGCTGTTACCCTGGTCTTTCAGAGGGAGCCTTAAACTTTATGAAGAGCAGCCTGAACAATAAATCCTGGTGAGTCTCAATGCGAGAGATTATTATGAAACACAGAATTTTCATTTTTCTCTGGCAAATCGTGCCAAACGCAATGCGGGAAGCTGCATCAGTGAAACAGGATTCACACATTTCTGCTGTGATTCTTGCTAGGGGGAGACCCACTGCAGCAGAGTGTCTCCAGAGCCCGTGGCTGCGTGCTCATCGTACCCCGCACAAAGCCCGACACTCCAAAGTGTGCTTCTCCACGGACAAGCTCAAGGCTTTTCTCACACAGAAGGAGGAGAAACGAGAGCAAGTGTGTACAAAGCTTCCGGGTCCCTTCTTCCAGTGAAGAGATGATGCAAGAAAATATTTTGTTCCATAAGAAAGCAAAAACAAAACCCTGCAGCATCACTTTTAATGTCCTCCTAACCTGCTTCCTGTGTGGCTGTTCTGCTGATCTGGAGCCAGCTGATTTACTCTGATTTTAAACTTGTTATGTGTCTTAATGAGGTTCAGTGTGCACCTATACAGGTAAGAGTGTGCAGTGCAACTTTCATGCTTTGGTTTATATGGAAGCACATCAGGGATAAAAGCTGTAAAAGCTGCACAGTGAAGCATGAGTAAAGGTTTAATTCTGCATAAAGATAGTCGTGCTTTGCTCCTCTGCTGCAGTGAATGATTTGTTTTCGTGCCAGCCACAGAAATATGTTTCAGGGTTTTATTTAAAGCCTTACATGATCTGCCCTGTGATTGCAAAGTTTCAATAATAAACCAAGGTTTTCTTTAAATCTCCAGTTATTACAAAGCAATCACAATTTGAATGAAGTAGTGAAGGAAAAATGTATTAAATGACACCAAAATGTTTAATCTTTGTCCTCGTTTTTTATTCTTCCTCATCTTTGTACGCACCCGCATTGATATGACACAATGATTTTCTCTCTGATGGCATCTTTAATCTGCAGTTTTTAAATACATAATATTAGTAATGAATATAAATAAGAATATGTTTTGATGATGCGTTGGGCTCTGTTTGTATTTGTTACACATTAACAAAACAAATGACAGTGTAACTATGCTCTGAACACTGACTGGTGCCTGCTCAGCGCTCCACGTACAGCAGATCAGCACCAAAACTGAAAGACCAAATGCGCCACTGAGTTTGGCAGTTGTTCAGTAAATCTAAATCTAAACTAAAGCCTCAAAGAGCAAACACATTTCAACCCAGAGTCCTTCACGCCTGCTTCTGCTTTCTGCAGTCCAAGCAGATGGCAAAGAAAATAACTTTTCTTCAGATGAGAGCCTATTTCTTAAGGTCTGGGTCACAAGTGTCTTTTCTTCGGTCCAGCAGCAGGAGAACTGGGTTGTTATCTCCTGATTACTTGGCCTCCTGAACTTTCTTGATTTCCTGTAGAGGGAGATGAAACTTAAACTTGTCCAAAACATTTGTAATATTAAAGTAAGGCAGTACATGTTACAGCTTCACTTACTTCATCGAGGATGTCTTTCAGCTCCTCATAGGCCTTCTCTAAATCATCATTGACGATAACAACATCAAACACTCCAGGCTCTTTACCTACAAATGACAATAAGACTTCAGTGACTGTTTTCACTGTAAAGTAATGTTTCAGCAGAGCAGCAGAGAAGCTTACTGAGCTCCATATCAATGCGTGCAGCCTCCAGACGTTTCTGTAAACTCTCCTCTGTTTCCGTCTGTCTGTCTCTCAGGCGTTTTTCCTGAGAAAAAAACACAACATAACGACTTCTTCATTTAACCCTTTAACTCTCACACTAATAAAAAATCAAGAGTGAAATGTTTTTTTTTTTCGCATTTTCTCTTTCTTTTGAGCAAGGAAAACTACAAATAAATATCTTTTAGCTAATAATTGAGATAAATGTTAATAATAAAGTAGTGAAATGGTCAGAATTTGAAACAGCAAAAGGATAACAAACACTTTCCTTTGGTATTACACACCCAAACCAATTGGTAGAGACGGTTCAGGTAGGTTGATTTCATCAATTCTTTACTAAGATTCATGATAATCACTGAAAATGTTGCTCTACCAAATGGTACAGCAGGATGACAAAGGGTTAAAAGTGATAATAAGAAAATAATCTGTTATTAGATTATTTGATTTCTGAAAATCACAAATGCAGTTATTAAAAAAACTAGTAAATTTACATATTTATCCAAGCCTTAAAGAGAAGTATTGGAATAAATTCTCAGAATATAAACATTTATATAAAAGTTTACCAGGATCTCCATGGACGGAGGCTGGATTGAGATGTAGATAGGGTTCAGGTCAGTCTCTTTAATCCTCTTCACTCCCTGGATGTCCACATCAAGGATGCAGATCAGGTTCTTGGCTTGCACGTCTTCTACAGCAGCCTTGCTAAATTAAGAATAAATAAAGAACAAGATATTTTAAACAGCAAATGCCAGAGAGGCAATGGTAGTGTTAAAGCACTGCATGTGTAATCATGCAATATTTTCTTTTCACATGTATTGACCGAGGTAAGAGGATCGCTGCATTGATCCAAGCTGCTCAGACTCAGTGACTGAGCGGTATCTTCAGAATAAGAAAGAGAGATTAAACGTGACACACGAGGTGGTAAGCAGCTACGCTGCTCTCTTTGACTTATGCCTTAAAGCTCCATCTGTCACCAGATCATTACATCTTCTAGATCCTCGTAACACAGTTCAAGGGCAGAGTGTCCACGGCTTTTTGCATGGAGATGTTTTACTATCATCTTACAGAAAAAAATGTATGACATTAAATACAAATGGGCCTAAAGAAGCTTAAATTAAACTTAGAAAATGTATTTTTTAGCAACTGATGCTGTTTCTGGCATAAAGTGAAACATAGTTATTTTTTATATTAACCAAATTCTGGATATTTTGAAATTGTACAATAAAACAAGTCAATACATCACTATGCTAGTAGTAATTTTTTTAAAAGCTCTCTTTCTTTCTTTACCTTGTCCCATACATGTTGCCAGAAAACTCAGCATTTTCAATGAACTCTCCATTGTCGATGCCCTCCTGCATGGCTTCTCTCGTTGTGAAGTGATAGTCTGTAAGACGCAACATTGGTATTTAATCTATTTCTGTCTGGAAACAGATAAAATGGTAAAAAGAAATCCCTAATGTATTGGATAAATGAAATGGTAACTGACTACAGTTAAATCAACAATATCACACAGATCACAGCCAAATTAAAGATATTTGAGGCACAGAGACAAAACTTTAATGTCAACAGCTGAGGTATTTTCTCTCAGAACTGGTTTTAAACTGTAGCTTTTGCAGGATTAAATCATGCTTTCTGTATGGGAAGCACATGCAAAAGATTAGAAATATTGTTTTATTGTGTGTGAAATATTAACAGTTACAGAACACATTATATTGTCCATACCCGGTCCTTAGGCCTAAATCTTCCAAACATCAAAACCTCAGGGGATCTAAAACAGCAGAGTTTCAGAAGCAAACACATTACTACTGCTACCACTAACGGCCACACACCATCATCAGCATGACAACATGAAGGAGTCTGAACTGAAGCAGCAATCTGAAAAGAAAGGGACTGAGTTGGAAAAAAACTGAGATTCAACAGCACTCACACAACAACAAGCTCAGAACCTCATTATGGCCCAAAAAGAGCAAAGTTCATTATTGTCTCTGGATAAATTTGGGAATTTAGAGAGAATTAGCAAAAAAGTGAAGTGACAGTCTGTATACAGAAAAATAATTCAATGTTTTTATTGCGATTGAGAGTTACTAACAGTTGGTTGCAAATCATCAACGTTCTTTCAGCCACAATGGGAAATGGAACAGCTTAAATAGGATATGGAGATGGGAATCACTACAGAGGCATCACAGGGGGCTATTTTCAAAAGCTTTTTACTCCAAAGTGTAGACTGTCTAATCATGATTCCGGATGGTTTATTTTTTGGTTTGTTTTTTGTGCATTTTGATCTTTTTGTTGTTGTTGTTGTTTGTTTGCCACATGACTTCTTTTCTTTTTATCAAATGCCAGGATGATGAAAGTAACCCCCATCCCTCCGGCTTTAAAAACTGTGATCTGGAATCACAGTGAGATCACCTTTATCTGTGGTTTCTGATTCATTTGGACACGAAAATGAGGTTTCTAAGTCTTCAGAGGAAAAGACGGCTGCTACGGGCAGTAAAGTAGCCCCCAGAAGCATGGGGAGCTTGTTCAGCCCTATGGAGAGAGCAAAAAAGGCACACACAGGTTTATCCCTTTATGTAAAGGGAGCTAAACAGGGGGACCAAAGCCATTTGTGCAGTTCACTTGGGAGTAAGAAGTGTTGTAGCATCTTTCTGGACTGAGCAGGTGGGGAAGGCTGGGGAATGTGGTGGAAAATATATAATTCCTATTTCAAAAAAAAAAAAACGTCTTTTTTTTAAACTAAAGTTCAAATCCAGGTCCAGGTCTGTCGTGTGGTGTATTACGGTGTAAAGGTGCTAAAACATCAACCACTCACTTGTGTCGATACTAAAAGGCATCACCAACATATCAGTCTTGTGCCAGACCTACTTTACCTTTGCCGTCTTCCTCTCCTGGTCGAGGGTTTCGTGTTGTGTCTGAGGAAAGGATTACATCATTTAAAAAACTGTATGCTCAAGCCTGTTGGTGTTACATAAAATCTGCTGGCCTGTGCAGAATTAGACACTGTGTCCTTCTTCCTCCTCAGACCAAGATGATATGATGGAAGCCAATCAGCAGTTGGCACACAAACATACGTGATACACTGAATCCAAAGACTCCCTCGTGATCCTTCATAAGCCTCTTCAGCAGAGTGCTCTTCCCCGCTCCGGAGGGGCCGCTCAGCACCACGGGTCTCGGTCCTGACATGGTTCTGAGGCATAGATGGGAACACAGGGAGTTCAGGATTGTACCAGAGACCAATCAGAATGACACTGTGCTATTGGGGAAGGGCCTGTTAGTGTGAGTTACAGATTATCTGTTTTGCTTTCTGTGTTATCTGTAACGTAGAAATTGCCACTTCAGTGCCAGAGCTCACAAACTATCCTGTTAGCTGGCCTCTGGTTCAGTGAGGCTAATCCTTTGATCCACTACACTGTCAGAGGGATGTATTCCAATAAACACACACACACACACACACCCACACAAACACGCAATGGGTAAAAACAAGCTGTTGCCCTTATATTATTGCAGTTTTAATCCCTGTTAATAATTAGTTGACATTGAGCATTTTCTCCGTAATTAAACTATTAAAAGATGTCCTAATTGCTGACTTGTTAGACAGCCAGAGACCCCTGAGGTGAACGTTCAGAAAGCCTGTTAATGAAGTCATGATGGGTCAGTCGGCAGGATTAATTGGATCTGGGCCAGGCAGCACACCAGGTCTAAGACAGGTGACCCATTTACTGGCTGTGCAGACGAGAAAATGATGCTTCAGGGACAATGAAGCACCTAGCACACTTACTTAATATGTCAGAAGTCTGTGCCGGTCAGATAAAATGTCAACATTTTGACTTGTGTGAGATCATTATGTTGCTTTTTATTTCTTTACATTTATTCCTGATCAAATTTGGGTGATATTGTCAGCAGTCGTTACTGTCTGTATTGTTATAGTTTTTTTAAGTGGTGAAAATAAGGATAAGAAATGTGAAAAGTTGCTTACACTGGACTAATTACATAAAAAAGCCATTTTTATGTTAACACAACAATTTATTTTTATGATACTACAAATTCAAATGCAAGTGCCGTATTGATCAAAACTCTTGGAAAACTGATTTATGACATGTACAGTCCTGGATAGTCGCATTTTCAATATCTTTATTTTCATTACAGTACATCACATATATTGTTTTATATCTGGTTTGTAGACTCAAGTAAAAATCGCTCCTTACCTGTGTGGTCCGTGTCGGGAAGACGTTCAGTAGCAGATGATTCCTCAGCCCGGCTTCCTAATGGACTGTGTGAAGTGTACGTGTGTGTGTGTGTCACACGGATTCACAGAGGCGGCTGACTGTCACTAAGAATTAACGCCACCTCTCTTCAGCTCATCAACCAATCAGGCGTGAGCATGCTGGCTTGTTTTTCCAAGCACAACATGAAATGATTTGCATAAACAAATGATGATTGGGGGTATTTTCTTCCGCACAGACCTCAAAGACCTGCTGATGAAGCGCCAATTTGCTCCCTGGGTTGTGGATTTGAAAGCCAGCTGCAGGGTCGCATGTAGCTTTATACCCTATAAGCCACATATAACACTTGTATTACATACTCTATCAAGTATGATAAAATGTTTTTTTTTAATATCAAGGATTTTTTGTGCTCTTCTCACAGACACAGATAAACACTTACATCAACAAGCCCAACAACAACCTGAACTCACAGCCTTGCAATCTCACAACTGTTATATATATAGATTATATTATATATATTGATCATGTATATATGTTTATATATACATATATATAGATTATATTATATATAAATTAAGAGTATATATCTATATATCTATATCTATCTATCTATAAATATATATCTATATGCATGCTTATTTTTTTTATTTATTTTCATGAGCTCTCACACACTTTATTTGAACCTTGTTGTATCAGGACCTGAGTGGTCTTCCAGTAAAGTCTCAGAATAGCAGGGTTTAGTATTCCTCACCTCCAGATGAGCTGCGATGGGCTATGCCTGGCTAATCCTCACGCGACCCACTTCTTAAAGGGCGAATACATCACATAGAGTCATCCTAACCACCCTGTCAACAAGACTGAAAGAGAATCGCTTGCTCCGTTTATGCAACAGGTGAAAGAAATATGCTTCATACATATAGACTGTGTACGGTGCACACTGTATGCAGCGGGTGAATAAAAATGTAAACAACTTTTAGACACACATTTATTGTAGTAATGTTGATAAAAGTAGATTTAATGGTACAGTACAAAGAAGCGCATTGAAGACAAAAATGATCCTGGCATACATGAGATTACTGTTCATTTTTCCAACCTAAAGCAGCTAAACAATAAGAAATAATCTAAGCAAAGACAAACTGTACAGTTAATACACCCACGTTTTTGTTAGTGAACATCGTATACACACACACATCACTCCATACATACATACATACACAAAACTATGTACATGTGCTTTGCAGTTCATTTGAATTCAACAATGTGTTCACCCATTAAACAGACAAAAAGGTAAAAAAAAAAAGATAAATATTTCCCAAAGCTTTTTTTTTTCTTCTAGTTCTTCAGTGCTTGAGCTCTCAGTCGATGCTGCAGCAGAAACGAACATCTTGTACAAGTTAAAGGTTGTGCTCGCTGCTCTAAAACATGTCAGAGGTTAGAGGATGTTAAGGAAAACGCTGCCAAACTGGATGAACCGAGAACATCTGAGGAGGAGGGTGAGCAAGGTGGGAAATGTGACAGACCAGCTGCACACACACCCACCCTTGATTGGCTGAAACAGAAGAAATCCTTCCCGACATGAGCCGCCGAGTTACAGATAAACCCGCCTCAGGTCTCCCGGTGAGGTGATGGTGTTGCACTGTGGACACAACTTCTTTGCTCCCTGAAATAAAAAAAAAAAATAAAAAAAAAGAATCTGTTGGATTTGATTTGGACATTCATGTTTTGGTTTATGTGAAGTGGCATGAGTCAGAGGGTTTACCAGCGTTCGCAGCCAACACTCCTCACAGTGAACGTGCCAGCACTGGATGGAGGTGAGCGGGGTTGTGTATGTGTCCTGCAGACAGAAGCACACGCCACACAGTCAAGTGGGAACTGCAATGCAAAAAGCTGCCGCTAGATGTCCACGTGAAACTAAAATATACAGCATGAGGCACCACTTTGAAATCTGTATCAACCTCTGTAAACTGTAATGATTTGTTTGGTATACAATGTTTTTCTACGCCTATGCCTAATCATGACAATTCTCCATAGACGTAGAAAAGTTCATTCAAGTAGATCATCATGATCATCATCAGTGATAAGACAATGCATCAGGAAGCAGATTACAACAATCATCTTTATACAGATATTTTATAATTCAATCAACTATTCATCCAATGAAATGAAGTGGTGAAGGAAATGTCAGAAGTCCTGTTACACCATGAGATACATCTATAACTCATGTATTAATATAAGAGGTGATTTGAGTGGAATTAAAGCTCACTTTGAGCCATTTTGCATCCCAATGCAACTGATAATAATAATCGTAAAGTAATTTGCTTATTTTCTGCGCTCACCCACCCATTGTTTAATCTGTAAATATTTTGATAATAATAATAAATGCCAACACCTGTTCTCTAAAACATTTTTAATGTAACGTGCAGCTTGGTGTATATATGTAGACGCTACTAAGGAATTACATTTATGACCAAGAAAATGTCATTCACCTTTACACTTGGATGTTGGCTTTATGGATTTTATGCATCTGAATTTGTTTCTTTTTATCTCATTTCTGTTGTTTACTGTAGTTGATTTTTAAGATGCTTTATAAATAAGGTTGGACTGGATTGAATAAATGTTTAAAACTGGGCAGTATGATTAAGATAATAGGGGAAAGCTCAAAGTAAAAATACTGCTGATGATTGTGTAGTGTAACGCCCTGATAAAATTCTGCTTAGTTACACCCATCCACATGTGAAATATAAGAAAAGAAAATCATGAGCCAAACACTGGTGTCTCGCTTTAAAAAGCTTGTTTTGTCTTATCACTGGGCAGCTAATATGAGGCCTTTTTTAATTTAATAAACCATCGCTCTTCAATGTTTTTTAAACAGAATAAAAAATCAGGTTTTGTTCTGAAAACAAATCTGATGTGTGTGTGAAGTTGTGCGTTCTGTTGTCTTGTCATTTAGTGAAACATTGTCCTTTTTAAGGTGTTGCTATTTCTATAGTCTACTTCTTACGTTTTTCTTGTTTTGTGATGTTTGAATATTTTTTCTTTTTATATTGAATTTGTATGGGATTATCCCACTTTGAGTCTGGTTGCAAGTCAGGTGTTATACAGAGCTAATATTCCACATCTTTTACAAGTATTTCTCCATAAGTTTTCGTATTTCTATCAAAATGCAGGACACATAAATCTACACCAACAGATCATATAAATATCATGCCATATTTATATTCCAGTCAAAGACCATGACCAATAATATTGATTTATTGCCAAAAAACAGTGCAGGCCCCTGCAGTACTATCAGCACTTTCTGCATTACTGCGCTGTTATCGCTCCTTTCTCTCTTTCTGCTCTATTGATTTAATTTGCCTTCGCACTCACCATGCAGATGAGGCATTTAAATCTGTCTCCTTTAGACAGCTGTTTCTCCAAATCTCGTATCCGAGCTTTAAGTGCATCCAGTGTTGTCAGCGCTGAGTCCTCTGAGAGCCTGCGCAAACACACATACACACACACACACACACACACACATGCATGGTGACAGGAAGGCAGAGAGAAGGCACGTGAGTCGGGCAGACACTGGAGAGTCATTTATAAATCGAAGACAGATTAAATTATTCGCTGGCCAACATGGACACTGAGCATGAAATTTAGCAGCAATCGCATTGCCGGCATCGGCTGTCTCATTTATCATAGGCAGAAGGCGGGAGGTGGACCGGGGGGGGGGTGTCAGGGTCCTCGCAGAAAGACATGCACACACAATTACAGCAAAGGCTGTATGCGCAGACGTACTGTACAGCAGGCAAACAGGACACAATGCATTAA
Organism: Craterocephalus stercusmuscarum; assembly: GCA_037177115.1. Classification (NCBI taxonomy): domain Eukaryota; kingdom Metazoa; phylum Chordata; class Actinopteri; order Atheriniformes; family Atherinidae; genus Craterocephalus; species Craterocephalus stercusmuscarum. The sequence continues at coordinate 15,059,294 of JBBDHI010000015.1, forward strand.
GTGTGATGAAACGTGTGTACATGCCGGCGTCGCCGGCCAGGACCCTGATTGATGATATCATCATGTTGATATAGTGTTTATATCAGGATGGAGCAGGGCGGGCGGTCCGATCCGAAAGAGCAGCGAGACACCTAAATACACTTCGCAGAAAGCGATGGCTTCACCTCTCCTGCTCTGATTGGCTGATTCACATGTGCAAAATGTTTCCACCTATCCAGTCGACCAATATGCGACAGGATGAGAAGCCCCTCGATCCCGTTCCTCATCCCGTTACTACGTCTTTTAATCTCAGCTTTCCGATACGATTTAAAACATACCAACAAGTAGTGTGAACTGTGAGGAAGACTCTTCAAACATCAACTTACGTCTCTATCTCTGTGTTTTTGCAGGTTTTAGAGAGGCCAGCTACGCTGCCTTCCTGTTTCTCTCGGCTGCTTGTAGATGGACTCCCTGAGCATGAAAACGAACAAACAGATAAATGATTATGTGGTGAAAAGTTCAGGAAGCAACTCGACTCGAAACCCCTCCTATAAGATTTGTTTTTCTGTGAGTTGGCTCACCATCATTTGACCATTTGGACAAGTCCATGCTCACTCTGGAATCGGGTAGCATGTTGCTGAAACAGAAAAAAAGAAGCATTTAAAAATCAAATGAAAAACAGGAAAAGAATTCACTCATGCAAAGAGGAAGTTTAATTACATACTTTACTGCTGTTTCCTTGGAACGTTCCCCTGAACAGGGGATGACATCCGTCTCACTGTATCTGCAAACTGAGGTCAAGCAAAACACAAATCTAACAGTAACCAAGATACTGGTCAAACCAGTAAATCAACAAACTTTCAGCTGAAATGACATGTTTCTAAGACAAAACTGAAGGTGAGGCAAGGTATGATAGACCCTTTACAGTACAAGAAACACACAGGACTTTTGAAAAGTGTTCCCTTACTGAATTTGGAAATTCATCTTATTATGATTTTGTTTCTGATTCTGAAGTGGCACGACAGATAAACCAAGGCCTCCATTAGCCAGCGTCCCAGCACAGACATCACATCTCCTAGCTCACAAAACAAAGGTGGAAAAGTAAAAAAATAAATAAATAAATAAAAAAAATCTACATGCAAAAATGAGCCTGTGGTGGAAAAGGGGCATGTGAGGCTGATTATGAGTGCAATAGGAGGTGGAGCTATGGGGCCAATATCAACGATCAGGGATGGAAAACTGTAATAGCTTTTACTTGAGCTGCCTAAATCCTGTTATAAACCTCACTCTTAAACATTTCCTAGTTCTAGAAGTTATAATGTGGATCAAGGAAACAGACGAAGTCCTGACTCACTGAGAAGAGAAAGGCCCGGACCAGCAGCGGAGCACCACCCTCTGTGATAACTATTATTAGATTTCCACTACAAGCCTCTCAAATAAAAGCAGGATCTACACAGTATCTTTAATAAAAATGCAAAAAACTTCATTTTAAAAAGTTTCAAATTCAAGAGGCCACTCTGCGCAAGTCTAAAACTAGTTTTGCCTCATTTCTGTAGCTACAGACCTGATACACCTGCAGACCTTTTCAAACACACCAGACTATCATTTACAGTTTGTATTACATCGGACTAAAAGTTTTGATCTTTAGTCCAAAGATCCGAATAATGAAACTTAATGAAATCAGACCTCAGACTTCATAATGTTCGGTCTGGCCAAGCAGCTGTGGAGCTGTTAATGAGTAAATGTTGTGAAGCGCTAACAGCTGGATTACTTTCCACCGACTTAAAACTATCCCAGCAGCTGTGGTCAACCCAACCCTGAAAACAGAAAAGAAAACCCACTGATGATTTTAGGAGCCAGGGTCTGTCCCCTAACAAACACTATATACTGTATGAAACAGGGGAATTCCTTAACAATAAAAACCACTTAGAACATCTGGAACTTAAAACTCTCTTTTAACATTTTATATCTGATTCTTCTCATGTCTTTACATCTAAGTCCACACTGAAATCCGCCCTGTCAGGGTGAAAAGGATACTGTGCTCTGCCATACTCCAGAGTATCATCTCCATCCACATCCAGGTCTGCATCGCTGTCCCGACACTCATTAGAAGTCGTGCTCACCAGCAACGCACCTGATGAAAGAATTTCATAAACAGAAATCTTCTTTTAATAAAAAAAAAGGGCTGCCTCGTATCTGCCATCTTTCTGCCCCTGTTTGTTTCTGTCACTCAGCTTGTAGCACATTTGCAGGTCAGAGCGCCTGGTAAAGGAAACCGTTACTTTTAAGCTCATCTCCCAGGCATCCTGCTCTGCTGTAATCCGGATTGAAAAGTTCAGTGGTTCTTCAGCTGCCGCTCAGTCACATTATTCGTCCTCCACTGAGCAAGATCACGCTCATGGGTACACAAGCAAACACACACATTATGCTTACCTTTAAACCCGATAGTCGGCAGCTGTATCCTTCTCCTCTCATTCCATTCGTCTTCCAATGGCACAGAGTCTGCTGAATTCTCCTAAACACACACACACACACACACACACACACACACATACACAATGATAGGACATCACTATCCGGATGAATATGCCCATATGCCTCCCACAGCCTGCAGCTACGTATCTGCTTCTGTGTCTTTATAGCTGTGAACCAACGCCGCTGGTGTTTTCACATGGATACACAGCCAGCTGACAGTGATCCTGATGCCACATGAACAAAGCCAGCCAACAATGCCTCCATGTTTGGACCACTGACATTCTCTCAACCTGAGATCGGCCTGCTTGTCCGTTGCATATATTCATCTCCGATTACGGTGCAAATGTCAGGAAAATGAATACTTTCAGAGTTAAAGAAAAAGTTGGGGGCGTACCTGCCCTTCCTCTGGCTTCCTTCTCTTCAGCTTTCCAATCCTGACTGGAAACAGGAAGACAAAGAAAAAAGGATGATCCATCTGTTAGCAGAAAGCAGGTTTTACTGCAGGACTGACTGCGTGAGGTGTTTGTTACATTTAACATATTTATACTTGTGATGTCTAGAAATTCCCTCTTAAGTTTAATGTGTGTTAGTCACATGAAACAACTATTTTGTCGGTCATGTTTGGGTGGTGGGATGCAGAAGTTGTGTAAAAGTTCAAATGACAGTATTGTTTGTTTTAATATTTGTTAAATGGTGCCGTACATTTATTCTATACCAAAATGAAACAAATAACCGCTAAAATATTATGGATCTTACATATTATAGTTCACACATTTAAACAGAAAAGCAGTTTCCATCTTTTAAAAGTT
>JBBDHI010000015.1:15063186-15076221 GCA_037177115.1 Craterocephalus stercusmuscarum
TTAATTAAGTAATTTTTTTTATCTTTTATATTTATATGACAAGCAAAGATTATCAAATGTTCTCGGTGTAATGTGGAAAAACATACAAATTTATTTCTTTTAAAATTTAAGTGGAGAAAAGTATAAATCATATGAAAACAGAAGCCTACTAAAAACATCTTATAATTATGAAATAGCTTCCATGTATACGTTTATTTGCATTCTGTGACTGAAAGCTGAATTTACCATTACCTGTTTTATTTAAGTGAAAGTCTGAAAACACTACTGATGCAGCACTGAAAGAGCAAATATAATTTCACAAAAAGTCCTGAATTTATATGTAGAACCTTTGAGACAAATAGCAGTACGTATTTCCTGCATATTGTCTCAACTCTTGGTGCAAATCATATCTTCCTTCCCCATCCTGTCATGTCCCCGGCATCCTCCCACGCTTTCAGTGAAAATATAAAAGTTAACATGGCAGAACACAAACTGCACCTCTTCTCCCACCGTGGCCCGACCGACTGCAGAGCACATACGGGGACATTAAGTTTTAGGGCCTCTAATTCCAGCTAGATGACAGTGGGTCCTGAGACTGCAGAAAGTGTGTGTGTGTGTGTGTGTGTGTGTTGAGGTGTGTGGAGGGGCTTGCACACACAGAGAACAGAGAGAGCTGGTGGCCGTGACCCGACTGCTGCCGACCCAGCAAACATAATGAGGGTTAAAGAGATGGTCATAGATGAGGATGAGCTCATCAAACAGACGGGAAAGAGAAAGAGAGAGAGAGAGAGAGAGAGAGGTTGATTAATCAGCAGAGAAGCGCCTCCTCCCCACTTCTTTCTTTTCCTCCCTGACGTGCATTGGAAGCTCATTATGCCGTCCTGCTACGAGGCCTAATAAAGGCTAACAGACCTCGACAGCAGGGGACTTAGCTAGGAGCCGGCTAAGAACCGGGCCGTAGGAAGTGTGTGTGTGTGTGTCAGGATGCTGCTCCTCAGTCTCATGTCTAGTCAATAAGTGTAACTTTACACTGAAATACGGAGTGAGGAGTTTTGTAAGCACTACTGTATTTATGGCAAACATTTTATAAAAGGTACTAATCATTAACCATTCATAAACTTATTACCTAATGTTTCAGAAATCATTTGTACGAGCTTTATAGAGCAGTGTAAAGCCACTCATAAGGACACATTCTGGAATAAAAAGGTTGTAAAAACAAATATGTGTATCCTTTATCCCCAGCGTTGCTGCAGAGATTAATGCAGCAGCTCTTTATGCACGACATTTACAGCTGCTAGTCTGTAAAAGGAAGTGTCACGTCAGGGTACGTTTAACATCGAGTGAAGGTGTTTTTAATGACCTGGCTTCTCAATACGGCTGATAGCTGAGCAATAAAACTACATTTCACAAAAAAACAGACTTTTTTTTTTAAAGAAGCGTACTCTTGACTAAACAGTAGTTAATAAAATATTCACAACTGGATTAAAAAAAAAAAACTCAACGGACCCAAGTCGCAAAAGCTTCATAAAGATTGCCGAGAAAGCGAGGCCAATATTCAAAATAAAGAGGCTGAAAGAAGCTTTGTGTGGGTGAGCCTGACAGACTCTGTGCTAACTCTAAGGCTATGTGGCAGATTACACTTATATGCAGCGAAGGCTAATCTGATATCAGCCACTAATTATATCTGACTATCAGTTACTAATCTAAATGGTCCATTAACAGATTATTCCAGTGCCGGTAGAAAGTGCGGGAGGTGACTCACAACAGAAACTGCTGTTTGTTTTTAAGAAAAGCAAAACCAAATCGTTTTCTTTTTTTTTTTAAAGTGAGTTCAAATGCAGGCCTTGGCAGATAAACACGACGGTTGGAAAGAAAAAAAAAGCTTCTCTGTGTTTCTTACCAGCTTGTGTGCAGTCTAGGTGGGCTCCTGCGCTGTGTGGGCGCAATGGGTTGGATTTGACGTAGCACCTGCACCAGCAGAGGTCATCGACTGTTAACATATCAAGAGGTCAAAGTTCAAAGGTTAATAGCTCCTCTGCTCGTGTGGGCGCTAGGCCAGTGGAGATGGTGTGGGAAAAATGAGGAAATATCTGAACCGCTGGTGGAAAAAAAGGCTTTGAAACAAAACACATGACTGGGGGCATGAGTTGGAACAAAAAGAAACTCTTAACTTTTTAAGTCCTTTACATTTAAAGTCACTCAAAAGTGCCGACCTAACAGACTGAGATGCTCTCTGTTGGCGACTATCGGGCTCTCCAGCAGTGAAACACAACGTTTAGACCACCATGCAGGCATCAGCTTACCATTTAGTCTTGTGTGTCTGTTCGCCCGGACTCGGAGAAACGTCTGCAACAAAGGGAATAGAAAAAAAATCATTTTCACTTTAAGTTCAGTTTCTATTGTTGGCTTTTCTGCGGGAAACAAAGTGACCACTTAGATTTCAGTAGATACAGATTTCAGTTTGCAACTTCAGTTTCTCCATCACATTTTCCTTTTTGTTCATATTGTTTGTTTTACGTCCTCTGTACATGAGGTTGGCTTTCCAGAGGTTCCACATCCTAATCTGTCAGAGATTCCCTTTTACAGTCTCTCTGTAAGTCGAACGTGTTAACATGAGTTTGAACTGACTCCTTATGAACATGTTGGTTTAAGTGGAGCGTTGAATGCTGAATGCAGGGTTTGCTCAACACTGGTGAGTCACAACAAGGAAAAAGTTTTTATGATGATGGTAATTGTCCAAAGCATTTAATGTACTGAACAAGCTGTGAGTCTGAGGGGAAACTGCTCAAATAGGAATGTGTGAGAAGTATTAAGTGAATTAAGATTTTCCTACACAGTTAACCTTCTAAATTGTGAAAAGGGTGTTTTACTACTAGATTGTTTTTCTACCTTTTGTAATACAGCCTCACAGTTTAATGGAGACACTGTTACGAAAGGTTACAGTGTGATTTTTATTGTTTGTTTCACTTTTCTTTCAGTGTGTTACAGAGCTCTTTGTACATGTTAATGTTAGAAAGCCTACAATCCTGAACAAAACCAGTAATTTTCTGCAAAACAAAACACTGGCCCTGAGTTTCCTGAGATGTTTAGGTTTTGGGAAAATCACATAACCTTTGCATAATGCCTGCCTAACTGTCGGTTTGACCGAGTTTAAAAAACATACAAACAGCGGCCCGGGAATCTGATTTGGCCATTTTTGCCCAAGATCAGAAAATCTGAGCAAATTTGATTTAATTTGCTTTCATTTTATTTTTCATATTTTTATATTTAAACAAGTAAACCAACTTCACAGCGATTTGTAATGTTTTAAATCGTACCTGGTATCGGTCTGAGTGGGCCTCCTCGGGCGGTCGAAGGGGAGAGGTGGGAGAGCCTCCCTCCCGCTTGATATGCAAAGACAGAGATAGGGACTGGACAAAAAAGAGGAGAAGCAGAACTTTGTTTACACACAGAGGAGCGCTCAAAGGCAGGATGACAGTCTTGAAGATGTCACAGCTTCGCTCACCTTTGGCGTCCGTATGAGATGGTCGTGCTGCACCTGAGTGGAACTACATGAAAAAGAGACAATAACACAGAAGCTTACATGCTGGCCTAAAAGGAGAGAGCTAGACTGGCGTGCATCAACTGTGCAAAAAAACCTAAACCTAAAAAACCGAGAAGCACAATATTGCCTCTGAAATGTCACCATGTACAAGATCAATGCTTTTATCATGTCTGGATTTGTATCTGAATCAACAAATAACCTCATTTTACTCTTTTACACCTTATGTTGGCCACACAGATACTCTACACACACACAGGCACACACACACACACACACGCACACACACACACACACAAGCAGCCACACATTGTCCTTGTGGGCAAAGTTCAATTTGAAACCATTACTGTCCACGGAGCGGTCGTTAAGCAGATTTGGAGTGTAATGTCTTTATTGGAGGAATCATTCTTCTGGTCTAAGCAGCAGGTAATGTGTGTGTGTGCGTCACCATATTTGTGTTTCACTCTGTGTGAGTGCATGTACGTGTGTGTGCGTTGGACTCAACGCAGCCATTAGAAGGGCATTATCCGCCTGCTGTGTGTGTTGTCGCCCCGAGGCCGGAGGCTGTAATGTGAAATATGTAGAGAACAATGAGGCAGCTTGTAAACACTGCACACAGGTGACAGAGAAGACGGGAGGAATCACCTGGGGAGAGTAAAGGAGGGGCTTCTCAATACAAAATCTGTCAAAATTAGTTATTTCCAGAGACCTTAACAAAAGAGAAAGCCTGGGATGCAAAGCAGAAAGAATGTGGCGAATGGTGAAATAGTGGAAGTGAAACTTGGAGGAAACTGAAGAATGGTTAGAAGATGGAGACGAACATGTGTGTCCTTGAGGACGAAGGTGAAAGAAGCATGTAATGGACTGATGTCAAACTGAGACAATAAATGATTTCTGTGTTTGTGGCTTAAGCAGCTGACAGGAAAATACCTGATCTGTAGCTGAGCGAGTTTCGCTAACTCCTGCTCCATGTGTTCCTGCAGCTCTCCGGGTCGCAGGATGGCCTGGCAGACTGGACATGCCGGGGACTGAGTGTCATACAGACCCTTCACTTTGCCTGGTCAGATGGAGGAGAGAAAATAGTTAGGGGAGACTTTTTATGACATCTTGGAGTCTGATTAGAAGTCCTCCCACAGGAAAACTTCAAGGCTTTCTGTAGGGAGATGATTCAGTGTTTTCTTATCTGAGAAGCATCAGCTGCAATCTTACTACTAAACAAACTCTGTGGTTGTTTAATCATGCAGAAGTCACTTCAGAGGCGTGACTCTGGAAACATTTCATAAGCATGTTTTCTGTTACATGCCAGCATCATCATGTAACGAATTTGCATTGTTGCTTCTCTGTGATTCATTTCGCACAAAGCATGAGAGGATTCTCCATGGGGCTTCCCACCAATCAGCTGATCAGGGTCTTGAAGACGCTGTCACGTAAACAAAGTGTTTCAGATAAAAAAAAAAAATGAAAGGAGGCAGCAGCCTCCATAAGATAATAAACCTGTAAATGAGCATAAAATCATCTCAATAAAATGCCTCGTGAAAAAAGAAGCCAGAAAAAGATCAAATATGATAAAACCGATCCAGTCAGACTGCACCAGGTGATTTCATTGTGCATTTTTGTCTTGTTTAATAAAAAGCAGCAGTGCTTGAAAGACATATTTACTGGAATAAGTAAGGTTAAATTAAATTCATGTTGTATGAGAGCTGTTTGCTTTTCATAAACGGTAGTAGCTCATCCCTGCAAATGTTTAATTATCAACTTTTGCTGATATCTGCCAGGGTATGCTAGTAAATGAGAATTGGTTCTCAAACACTTTACCTTGTAAAACAAAAAAAACCCAGCAGTGCAGCTGATTAATATACCAAAGCTGAGGGTTTAGTAGGAGTAAGGTGATAACGGCGACACTTATATTGTGGACTAATTAACAATTCATTGACACGTAAGAAACCATGAAGTCCTCACAAAGCCTATTCTGTCTGTTTTACACTGGTCAGACAGACCGATCAGAGGTTAGACTTAAACAAGACATGAGGATGGACTTAGTAGCTTTTTCTAGCAAGGACTTGTAAAATTTACACTGGCAACTAGCAGTCTACTTGGCTGCTTATGAACACTGTAAGTTCCTATATTTATCCTTCGTATTCTTTCATTCCATCCCAGACATCTTAATCCCACTAAAAATTCTATATCTAATGTATTATTCTCCAAAGAGACATTAAGCTTAATTCGTATAGGATAGAAGTTAGAAAAGTAAAAAGTGCAATATTTGTGACTGTATAGTGTAACAGAGCAACACAGAAGAATTACATATTTAAGTCAAACTGAAATGTCTGAAAGTCCAATCCGTCAGTAGATACGCTGAGTTATTCGCTCTGAGTGTGTTTATTTGTGTTAATTTGAGCCATCTGTGCTATTGACAGTGCTACTGAGAGTAAAATAAGGTTGAACACACACACACACACACACACACACATTGGTATGGCTCCTTGCTGTCAGTGTGTTGACATCATAGGCTGTCAATAGGAACATTACCCAGGAGGGCCACTCGGCCCATTGGGCCCCGCTGATGGATTACTGCCATAAGCAGCCAACTGAGAGCCTGAGGAGCTCTACTATATCAAGATTTTACCTAGTAGATGAGGTGATTTACTCCTGAAAGCCATCAATCATGAGGAGAGAGCTTGTAGCTATGATGCACCTAATTTCACATCTTCAAAGTAAAAAAAAAAAAAAGGGAAAAAGAGAGAGAGACATTTTCTGGAAATCACAGTTTAACTCTTTTCATGCATAACATTGCAAGCAATGTCCTGCACTGTGGCGTAAACCCTACCCTTCCTATCATCCGAACAGTGGACAAACACTTTGCCTCGTCTCCAACTCCAAATGACTAGTGACATGAGCTTGACTATCCACTGGAAAGGCCGTCCTCTGACATCAGTAGAGCTATGAGCCCCCATAATGAGGAGCCAAATAGGACCAAATGGCTTCTAAATAAAACATGGGATGGAAACCAGAAATCAGAGTCAGGTGTCCTTGAGAGTGTGACAGCTTTCCTGCCTGCCCATCCCTCCCTCTCTCCCAATCCCCCTTGCCTTTTTTGCATCCCCTCATGGAAACCTAAATGACTTTTCCCGACACGAATTGAACGTTCCCGAGCTTTCTGCGCTCTGCCGCCCGGAACATGCAGGCATCAGTAAACAATGAAATCTGTGGGCTGAAATTGAATTTATAACCACATTACCTGCACAGATAACGTCTCTGAATGGCGCCGCGATAAGAGCAATGGGATTTGATTTTCAGGTGTTTTATTGGTCCACTTTTTGGACAAGCCCCCCCCTTTATTCGACTACAGCCTCATCCCCGCCATTGTCCGTCACCTCTGCTCCTCGCAGGCATCAGCTTTAATAGTGTAGGAGTGAGCATATTTGAATGCACAGATGAGTGGGTCTGCATGTGTGTGTGTGTGTGTTTACTGTTAGATGCTTGCACTGTGCTCTTGTCAGTGGCAGTTGTTGGTTCATGAGCACCTTTTTACACGTCTCCACCCCTTTACTGCCCTCCACCCCTGCCCACATAAACCCTGTCAGTATCAGTCAGCCTCAGCCCCTCTTCAGCCTGGGGGGTCTAAGACACACAACAGGAGCTGTAAAACCTGCCTGTGGGGCTTGTTAACTCCTCTCTCACTAAGGCAACTGGCTTGGATGGATTGGCCTGTTCTCACCGAGCTGTACTGAGTGTGACCAGCCCTTCCCCAAATGGATTCACTGTCTCTGTGTCTTTGATTGCGTCTCGCCAGTTCAAGACCTCGCCTCCTGACTGTCTAGCATTTGTCCAGCTGCCACTTTCTTACGGATCCCACAAAGAAGAGCACTTCTGTGGATTTATGTAAGTTTAGCCAATGTGAAACAAAACATATGTCTCGAGAGGGGCCCAGTTCATTTCTATGAATTCATGCCACTTTAAGAATGGCCAAGCTATTTTTATAATCAATTTATACACATACTTCTTGTCCAACTGTAAAATCTATTAAACTGAACAGATATGGGAGAAAATTCATATTTTCATAGAGATGTAATCACTGAGGAATCATGAATATGAGCATAAACAATCTTACATGAATACAATTTGCTCCCACCCTGTTATTTTGAGGAAAATTCACTCCCTTGGGCAAATAACTAATTCAAACACCATGATGTGGCTCTGCCCCATCTCCACTATCAAGAGCATCATGAGATAATAAAGTTCCTCTCTTGAAACCAAGATAAAACACATTGCCATCTTCTTTCTCCCCCTTGAATGATTGATGGTCAAAATCAGATTTCTGCTGTTTTGCCTTGACATTGACTGCGACTGTCCTGGGTGCCACGTGCCCCACTAAAACAGAGAGATCAGAATCTTGCTTACAAAGCCTCAAAGCCCCAAGTCCCCCCGAGGGCCTGGGTAATGGCCGATGCCAGCACCCATATGACGGCTGCCAGTTCTGCTGATGCAGATGGAGCGGAGATGCCTAACATGACCTTTTGTGAATGCCACATCACATCAGGCCTGGATGTCACCCGCTGACATTATGCTGGGGCATGAAAAGGCTGTTCTGCAGGGGAGACATGGTGACGAACGTACCCCCGCTGACAAACCTAGAGACGTGGTGTAATTCTGATTGACGTGAGCAGGATTGGACGGCTTTGAATGGCAGAGGGACACAAACGATTGTCCAAGGGTGGATGTGGATTTTTTTGTTTACGTGTGCGTGTGTGTGTGTGTGTGTGTGTGTGTGTGTGTGTGTGTGTGTATGTGTGTGTGTGTGTGTGTGTGGAGACTTGGTCTGTTTTTCTGTGTTCATTGGCAATAAAGTGCTGAGACAACTCACTCCAAATGGCATCATTATCCCAATCATCAAACAATTCTCTAAGCACATCAGAAATCCCTCCATAAAGCCATAACAAGCAAAGACTCTATATAAGCAGTAGGCGTGTAGGGATTGGTGGGGGAGTAAAGTTAACGCTTGGCGGCTAACACTGCAGTGGTGGGTAGTGTAAGCAGGTCTTTGGCACACTTTCAGACGAGATGGAGGGCTATAAAATCCATTGGCTCCTGCCACACCTGTACCCCACCCTATCCAGCGGCCTGCTTCCTATTTAAAAGCATCACATGCAGGATATTAGTCAGGGTTTTTCGCCGTCTGTGAGGTAGACCTAACCTCTGAAGCAGAGGGGGGAGAAGGGAAAGTATGCAGGCCGCCGTTTGTTTTTTATTGGGGAAATAATGGCCTATTGAGAGGTTGGGTATTTAATGAGCAACATAACAGGCCCTGTAGTAACACATCTGTTATGAGCGGAGTCATTTCCTTAGCTTTCAAAGGCTGCTGCTCCAGCCTTTGAAACAGCACGTTCGGTTGCCATTGACTTACTACTTCTAGATATCTGCTTTTTATTAATTGCAGGAATACTATAGCAGTTATACACAAAAGACCAATAGGCTGCTGGGCTTCATGTTCAATCCTAACCACATTCATTCCTCGCCTGGCTTGACCTCAAATCTCTCACTGTCCAATCTAATTCCAGCATTCTTCAAAACATCCCTCCTACTCCACAATCAATTGTGTTTAATGTATTAAAGACACTCACCACAACCACCGCAACCTTTGGCCCCTGCACAGATCAATGCCTCATTAGACCACTAATAATCATTCATTGACTAATAAGATCTGTATCAACCTCTTGTAGAACATTGATTGGTCTTTGCCCTTGTAGTGCTCTGTGGCTTGCGTGGACAGTGGGAGATGTCAGCTGTAAGTCACGTGAAGTCAGAAGATGAAAAAGCGTCGGGTGGGAATGGATAGGAATTCTAAACCCCAAATAGACTGATTCTGAAGCACCTCAGACCAAGACCCCTTTCTTCTGCCCCACAGATCAATGGACATAGCCTCTCTGACCGCAGGTCAATCAGAATTTCTCCTCCTCTCGCTCTCCTCCTTTCATTCTGATCTTCTCCATTAGTCACTACAATTGTTCCATCAGGCGCAGGCGTGGCTCCGCATGCATGTGTCCAATCATCTCCTTGATGGAGAGTGGACAGGGTAGCTGTGTAACTGTGTCTAAGACCATATTTTCCTTCTCAGGGCCTGAGGGCAAAGATCGAACCCTGCCTCTGCTCTGCTCCGACCAATCAATCTGACCCTCATTGAGATGCAAGGCTCAATGATCTGTGATGGAGACTTTCTCATTGGACAGAGGGAGTGGAAGTCAGATGCAAAAATTAGGACTGTTGTGTATCATTTGCAGTGACGAGTCTCCTTAAATCTGCATATAATTTATTAGACGTTTGTACTGACATAAGTAGCCTTAAGCCTGGCAGAGGGAGGTTCATAAATGCAGCAACAAGTCAGGCTTACAAATTTGTCTTAATTTCTGAAACTTCTCTAAATCACTGTTTGTTGTTTAATGGGTTTGTTTCTCATAAAATAACTATTGTATTAAATGATCTGTTCATTTCAGGCACAAAATTACAACAGTGTCTGTTGAGTACAAGAACAAACTTTTGGGTTGAAGTCAGACACTATTTTGGTGGTCCATCTCGCCCAACCTCCTCCCTCTTGTTATATTTAACTACAATCCCACTTACATACAGACATGTTGTCTGGGGCACTTAATGACACTTAGTGATGCTGTCAATCTTTTTCGAAAGGGCAGCCTCATGTTGTCTTACCAAAGGTCTTTCCAATATATCTAGCACCTGAAGCTAAACTCAATGTCAGCTCTGATCTTGTGGTGCATCATAATCAATTCAGGGGAACTTGTGGTTTAATGTGATACAACACCGAGTGTGAGAGACAAAGCGTGAAACAGACATGAACACGTCGATATCCCTGTTTAAAAAACAAAAACAAGCACCCAACCTAACATAGACAGGTATTTGAGGAAAGATACCCAGAAAAGCAGTGGAAGATTTGAGATGAGGGGCTTGTTTTAGGAGTTTTGTTTTACTTTTTCTTTACGCTTTGCGTTTTCAACAGCAGGACACTGAGCCAGTCAGGGAACCTAAAGAAGAAGCTGAAAGTAAAATGAAAAAAGAATACAGAAAAATGTCAACATTTGCCTTTTTCTCTATCTGTATGGACCAATTACTTTTTGAATCATATTAGAGGCTCTTTTAGTCTTTTCAGACTTTGGATTTTGATAACATTTTATAACATAACAATTTAATCCAATTCTTAAATCCCCAATCCTGTTGCTACCTAAAGGTATTTAAGCTCATACTCTGGGGAACAAAATGCCAAATGTAGACTGTGACATCTATTTACTGACTGCTGTCAGAATCAGTGCAGGTCTATTGGATCAAGAAGCTCCTGACAGCAGGCTACAATAGAGCTATTCACCAGCGGCCTGTCACTCAGTCCGATGCAATCAACCTGCACTCAGTCTGAAACGTACAGATATCCAACTCTGTCGCACTGTATCATACAGGGATTTTAGTGTCTCTTATCATACTGTAGGCTATCTGTTTCCATATATGGAAATAAAAAGGCTTTCTTTCTGTTGTTTTGGACATTTTTATTACTACTGATAGAGTGACAGAAAGACATCTAGAGGCTAACAAACAGATCACAATCCCTCATTAGAGGGAAATTAACTTGGTTCCAAAAATACAGATCACCATTACCCAGACCACTGATTAATACACATTAATTCTCTCTCTCTCTCTGTCTCTTTCTGTCTCTCTCTGGTGCTTATTATTCCAACGTCTCCTCATTACATCTCTCATTTTCATTTCCCCACTTGCTCTGTCTCTCAATTAGTGGTTAATAAGGAGAAAATGAGGAGACCGCTCCGTTGCTTACGAGTAGTCAACTTTTCTAAACAGCCCTGGATAAACACTTTGTCAGTATGAGTGGAACTCAGTAAGGAGTTTAATTACTCCAGAGCACAATAATGACACCGAAACAACAGCGATGCTGCCTGAAAAGGTCCATTTTTACTACATAGCAGACAAAGATGGAAACATCCACATTGAAAGAATCTGACTTAATGTTTTTTTCTTTCATTTCTGCCACATTAAGCATCACAGAAACAAACAGAAAACCCCATAAAAAAGACAAAACAAGAGCAAAGTGGGGGCTCTGAAGGTTTCTACTAAGTGTGTTTTCACTGCAAGGAAAAAAACTGGGTTAAATTCTTATTGCTGCTATCAGGTGCATGAGGCATGTTCTCTCTAAGCTCCGACGGGCTTCCCAGATGGTTAGAGGTTAGTAAAGTTACAGTATGTAGCATAAAGGAAAAAATGTCCCTCTGCTAAACAGCTCTCAACATCAATCCTGTCCAAACTCATGTGAATGTTTTGGGAAACAAAAAACTAAAGAAATCGAACAAAAAGTAAGGAATTTTAGTCAAACTTTCGAAAAACTAAATGTATGGTTGATGCTACGACACTGGTTCTTTATGAGAAAAGAGTCTACAGAGACTACAAGGTAAGGTTGTTGGTTTTTATTTCTTCCTT
Source organism: Craterocephalus stercusmuscarum (assembly GCA_037177115.1). Classification (NCBI taxonomy): domain Eukaryota; kingdom Metazoa; phylum Chordata; class Actinopteri; order Atheriniformes; family Atherinidae; genus Craterocephalus; species Craterocephalus stercusmuscarum. The sequence continues at coordinate 15,075,197 of JBBDHI010000015.1, forward strand.
TCTTTAAAGAAATCCATTTGATGCACCTTCTTTTGATTTTCTGTTTGCTCTCTCTGTCATCTTGTGGGTTTACCGCTGTGCTGTACAGGATTTATTCGTAGGAAAAACTGAAGCACAGCTTGAACACCTACCGTCTCAGGTGATTAAAAAACCTTGAAACAAAAGTAGAGGTAACAAGGGAAGAAATGCTCTGATCAGCATTATAGGTCATCCTTATGCTGTCAAAAGAGCCCATGAAGAGAGCGTATCAGAGAAGAGAAGCTGAGGTTGGTTTAACATATATACAGTATAGTGAAATGGGAAAAGTTCACGCATTAAAAGCAAATGTCTTGGTTAGCATTGTATCACAGTGTTTTGACTGATAGCAGAGAAAAAGTAGCTGGCACGCACGCACACGAGCTTCCACTATCATGCTCTATCTAAAGAAAACACACCCACCTGCTTTCTCCTCACACACCTGTCCCTCATGCAGTTTGTGGCGCGCAGGTGAGCAGCAGAAACCTTGACACTCCAAAAAGACGGAGAGTGGGCAGACGGCTTCAAAGTTAATTGAAACTTGTGGTTTCTCTTTTAGGTTTGTGAACCAGAAAAACAGAGGCCCCGCATAAGGCCAGCAGACGTCCAGTAAGAACTTGTTGAAATTTTTTGGGCACCGCCCAAGAGCATCACTCCCTATCATTACAGATAAGCTTCAGATAAGATCTGATACTGTCAGAAACACTATGTTGACTGCCGCTGGTGTGAGGGGGCCACAAGCACCTGGTGCTGTGTGATACACCTGTGTTTGGGTTAGTCACACTTCCTAAAGGATGTTATGGTGTCTGCCTGGATGAGCAAACAATTACGGGAGATAAAGATAGTTTTATCTTCAAATGGTGGAAAGATAGAGATGATTGAGCAGCTTATCTTCAGTAACACACAGAGGGAAGGCAGAATCAGGAGCAGTTTAACCACTGATGTTTTACAATAACTTCATCTAGTTAATAGGAATTAAAGAAATCTCCATACATCATGTTTCATATTAC
>JBBDHI010000015.1:15173808-15186255 GCA_037177115.1 Craterocephalus stercusmuscarum
TACCCTGATGAGTTCTTTCAACATTAGCTTGACAAATGGCTCTGTAGGGAAGGCGACAGGGAACACACACACACACACACACACACACACACAGATACAGCCTGAAGTGTATATTTTCTTTATCTTCATGTCTTTCTGTACTCACACACATACACACACACACATAGTGGCCTGGCCACAAAGTCAGAACGTGCCCGTCCCGTTGTAAATTTTTGAGTGCCAATGAATTGTGATGCATAGATATGCATGTGTGTGTGTGTGTGTAAGGGTGTGTATGAGAGATCTATCCATTTAAGGACTTTTCAGTAAAGTCTAGTGATACACCGATATAAACATTTTGGCCAATACAGACACCCGATATTAATAGTTTTGCAATGGCTGATAATGGATCTTTACTGATATCGTTTTTGTTTAGAAATTAAAGTTAAGATGATCAAATGATTAAAATTAAAGTTAGTATTTGCAGCATAAGCTTCATGTAAAATATTGTGAGCCTGTGGTTGGCGGTTTTTCATGTGACAAGTGATGGTGTTGAATGATTTGATGCGTCACCCTCTTCACATTACTTTAATGTTGGAAAGTATTGCATATTGCTTTTCGAGTATCTTCTTTCGACATCACGTATAAGTCCCGTCATTCCTTCTCTGTGTCGGTTAAACCCCCCACAATGCTGCCTAACTATCACTGTCACATGTCCACAACAACACTGCCTGGCCAAACCCTCCTTCTGCCGACACGCAAACAAACGGAAAACATACCTGTTGTTAATATCGGACAAGTATTACTTATCGAACCGATATCGATATTGAAGCTGATATATCATGTATCCCTAATGAGGACTGACGAGTGCCTACTTCACTTCCCTTCATCACAGGGGAGTTGTTGGTGCTTGGTGGAGGTGTGTTGGAGAAGAGATGGAGTGATGAGGCTGATGGGTGATAATGTGTGCAGGTGTGTGTGTCTGGGCTGATAGAGGGTCATGGTGGGAGTGAGATCTAATGAGGAGGAAAACAAGCTGAGCAATCCCTGTCCCCCCTCCACCTCCTAATTATTTATTCACGCACACACAGACACACCTTCGAGGCTTATGGCTGAAGTTTCAGGTCACTGACTTTATGACAACTTGTTGCAAAAGAGAAAAAACTGTTTTTGTTATTTTAGGTTCTTTTTTCCTGAAACAGACCATTATATTCAACCGAATTAATTATCTGCTCAAATAAATCAATTAATTTTTAAACAAAATAGAAACACTGTTTTAGGTGACATTCTGTTAGTCTATTTATGATCCTCTCCCTAAGTGGGCAGATAGTGAGAGATTAAAAGAAATAAGGCTGTAGATAATTAATGAGTGGCATGTTTGCAGCTCTTAGCAGTTCCTCTAACATTTGATATTAGTGAATGGATTTTATCTGCAGTGGATGTTTTGCTCCTGCAGTACTTTCACGTATTTTATTTTTGTGGGCTTTTCTATCTACTATTCTGTAATGTCTGCAAATCTTAGCATTTATGTTAAAGTGACAGTCTTATAGGTAGCGTTTGAAATCAAACATTATTATTTCTGATTCTCGGTGAAAAGGCTCATGTGGTAGAACATAAATTCATTTTATGTCTCTGTAAAAGTACAGATATGCACCCCACATTTAGATCAAATGTTCTGTACTGGCCCATCCCTAATTGTGCTCTGAAGGACTGATGGAGGCTTGGATGTGCTACTCTAATGTCAGATCATCAGTTTTTTCCTTGACTCTGCAGTTTCACAGTCTCATCTGAGCTCGTTCCAACAAGCAAAGTGACATTTGAAATAATATTCAATGACGTCTTTTATGCTTTATGCAATGACTGGTCTACATTAAGTTTAAGGTTTAAAATGTGAAAGTTTTGCTTTTAGAACACTGACTTTATTGGTCTGATTAAGGAGAAGAAATATGTTTACCTGCTTGGAGATGGTCCATGAGCTGTCCATGCTGCTAAACACTTTCCCTTTGTATGACAGGAGAAAATAAGATTGTCATGTGACAGATTATGAGACAGGAATAGAATTAACATGTACAGTATGTGTGATCACAACTATGTACAACTCAATAAACTGCCCGGTTGACATTTAACCCTATAAAACCAAATGTACCATATTTGGTACATGCTAACATTTTGCATCACTTTGTGTGAAAAATTTCCAACCCTGTTGTTGACATGATATAATGCTTGTTTCCTGCTCCCTAGGGCGGCTGTTGCTCAGTGGATAGAGCTGTCGCCTACTAAACAGGAGGTCGGCGGTTTGATTCCACTCGGGTACATGTCGAAGTGTCTTTGGGCAAGACAATGAACCCTACCTTGCCTCCCGATGTGCCTATCGGGTGCATGAATGTGTGTGAATATTAGCTTCTAAAAGCACCCAGTATGATGCAATATAGGTGCTGTGTGAATGGGTATGAATGGGTGAATGAGACATGTAGTGTCAAAGTGCTTTGAGTGGTCACATGACTAGAAAAACGCTCTACAAGTACAGTCCATTTACCATTTACCATTTCCCTAATGGACACCAAGAAGCAGAAAACTATGCTATAATCATTTTAACATATAATTTGGTAAAAAATGGTATAATATGCAAAGAATGGTTTGTTCACGTTTCCGCCACATTTTATAAAAGGGCCAAATAAAAGACTTCAAATTTTCAAAAATTGACATCTCTCCCATTTTTTCTTGGGTTGGTCTTTAAAGCATCAATATAGGGTTGCACAGTGTTTGAAATGTTACCATGTTTTGGTGTATCCTTATTTTTATCTTTTCTTTTTCTTTCCTTTCCTTCTTCTCTTATACCCGATATCACATCCGGCTAGTTTAGTTAGCGATAGTGGCTAGTTTTTTTAGCGTTGGCGTGACGCTCTTTCTTTGCCAATGGGGTTAACTTTCGGAACTTCCAGATCCCTAGGCGAACGCTCTCACTGGCTGATCAGAATCCGGACGTTCCGAAAGTTAACTCCATTGGCAGAGAAAGACCGTCATGCTAAAGCTAAAAAACTAGCCGCTATTGCTAGCTAAACTAACCGGACTTTAATTTCCCTTCTCCTCCTGTCAGGTCCAGCAATATTATGTAAAATCAAAAATTGAAATAAACAAATCAAATCAAATAAATAAATTCTGAATCAAGGGGGGGCTTATATTTATAAAGCCCCTTTTGGGAAAGTAAAATCTGTCCAATATAACAAAGCAACCAGACATCATCATTCTGCTTGCTACAAAGCTGGACAGAACAAGTAAAAAAAAAGAAATTTTACCATATTTTTTATGCATAACTATTGGGATTCTGTTTGTGTTCAACATTTTGTTGTCATATCTATACAGTTTGAATTTTTATAAAGAAAATACTGGTCTCGTCTAGTTTTATTGCATTTGTTTAAGGAGGAGGAGTCACATTTGTACCATCCACACATGTTGATTGTTCTGAACTACCTTTGACACTTTGTTTTATGTCACAGTGGAGTAAGCACATGCATTACTCATGATAATCACGAAAGATAACTTGTTTAAGTAACCTGTTAAGTCACAAGTCTTTAATAAAGCCAGGACCTCATTTCCTTGTCATGCAAATGCACACATGCAACTAATGAAAATTACAGATGGCTACGATCCATTTTAGGGGGGCTGTTTGCAGGCTGCTCAGATGTAAAATATAACTGAGTTAAAATGTGTTTTACAAGTTCAAATGGTTTAATTAGGCTGCAAACCTCCCGTGTTTGTGTGTGTGTGTGTGTGTGGATTCTGAGTGGGATGCCAACATTTATGAAACAAAGTATATTGTGCAGTCATCAGTGAAAAAGGTCCATGCGCACAAATTACTGCTAGCAATCCTACAATAAAACATCTGAAATGGTGACATAGTATTATTAATAGTAGCCGTAGTATTTGGTTGAGGAGATGAATGATAGTATTAATTCAGGGTAATAAAAAGGAAAAAAACAACAAGGAAGCAACATGCCTTCTAGTAAGGATACCTGGAATATTTATCGAATTACTATCGCAGTGACTTGTTGAGAATCCTTTTCATTACATGTCTGGTGAACCTGCGGTTTATGTTATGATGAGAGTAATTTTTGTGTTTGATAAGAATACTATCAAGTATTTAAAGCCATCTTTTCCATTAAAATAAGTTAAACTGGTCCACTTAATGGCATTTGGTACTTGCATAAGTGATCAATATTTCTGTAATGATGCAGTCTAGCCATCTATCTTTGCTCATAACCCAGAACTGAATCTTAGAGCCTTTCTTTATTTAAATTGATGACAGAATTTTGAATGTGCAACTCATTATGTAGTTTTCTGTCTCACGTCGCTGAAAGCCAGCAAAAATTGTGTTTACATACACACATAGAAACACATGCAGAAGTGCACAGTCATTTGCAACATGGCTTTTCCACCCATGTGTAACACCCTGCTGCAGCCGGCACCCTGGAGACACTGGCTGATGTAGGAGCAGCTAGAAAACCTTTGAACTGAGCAGGACATAGCGGCCGAAACAGACAGTGTGTGGGGGAGGCATCTTCCCATGGTCATACAGAGGAGAGTCAGTCCAGTCTGTGCCAGTGAACGTCTCCTCTCTCCTCTGTACCGCTGCCCGTTCACCACATGAACTTCGGCTTTGCTCGTCCATCATTAGTTCCTCAGTCAATCCTTCTAAGTTTCTCTTTATATTTCTGTTTCCCTCTGCATGAACTTGCCTTTGTCTCTCTTGAACACATTAAAACACACCCACACACACACACACAAAGCTCTTCATATCCATTGGCACCGCATTTGTCTAAACAAATAGCCCAGTCACCACTCTGTCCAGACGGGTGAGCAGGTGTAAACGGCTTATGTATCACATTCCCTCAATGATTTGAAACCTGGTCTGCCGCAGGAGATGTGATTTTAGATTATTAATGAGGCTCAGCGGCACTTTGTCTTCCCCTCCATCATGTGAGCAAACGAAGGAGAAAGGAAGGAAGGGGGTGAACAAGGGAACACTTGCCCCCCTGTAACACTTTACTAAAATATGCGGGTGAGGTACTGTAATGGGTACCAGTGTTTATAATCACGCATTCATTACTTCTAATGCAGCAATAATGATAGCATAATCGGCTTCCTAATTGAGTGCCATTACAGGGGGTGGTGGGGCTTTGCTCTCCACACACAGGGCTAATGCTACCATTATTTAACGAGCAGAGGGTTGTAATAATCACACCCTGCTAAATGAAATGACGAGGGAGAAGCTTCATCTATTTCTGGTTCATGTTGGAAACAATGTAAACGTGCAGCAAAGCTGATTTCGCCTCATCCTGCTGTGTGAATATGTAATCACTAGGTTAATGTGATTTTCTAACAATATGCTTCTATTTCTTTTAGGTGGGTGGAGGGTGCGGTTGCTGGCTCAGCGTGACCAGAAACATCTGGTGACAATATATCTGGTCACATCCCTTTGTCATATCTGCTGAGGACGGCTGGAAAGGCATCGTAAACATCCTGGATTGAATGGAAGCCACTTTTCATCGGTGACTGACAGATCGTCCTACCTAAGAGATAAACGCAGACATTCACCAAACATTGTCTACCTCTTGTTGCTTCTCTTGTCAAGAGACGTGTTTTTCTTAAGCAGTCGTCCCGAAGGCGAAACAGTGGCAGTTTAACGTTTGGCAGGTCTGACCCTGTTACCAATGCTGCACCTAGCCGGATGAAGGGAGAATTTTACATCTAATATTCAGCACCGGAAAAGGTTATGAGCTGTTTAATATTCAGGCCCATTTATTAGCTGACCTCTGGCTCTAATTAGCCGTGTACAAACACCCACACATCCGCATGCAGCCACACACACACCTGGTTGCCCGACTGTGCAGACGCTCTAAATAGCATTGTTTTTTTTAAACAGTTGTGTCAGAGGCACAAGCACCCAGACATGCGTTTAAACAGCTGAACCCTGCTAGGTGTTGGATGTCCATCTGCACACCGTTGACTTGTCAGGAGAACATTGACCTTGACAGTGATTGGAGAGGTTTGTGTGTTTGTTTGCATCAGCGGGAGGCGGTGTCACGCCCTGTCTGCTCTGACTGAAGGTGGAAATGAGAACTGATGTGGCAGAGTGACTCTGATAACTAGAAAAAATTACCGCCTGAGGCTCGGCCACTCAGACAAGAAAGCCACACACAATCTTTAGTAGCTTCCTCAAATGTGCGACACAAAAAAAAGTGCTCCGTATTAATTGAAAAGAGTTGATGCGTGCATATGTGTGCGTGTCTGCCGCGTTGTCAGAGTAGATTAGGGTCAGATCTGTCAGGGTCACGTCACTTTGACTGACCTAGATCTGACAACATAAAGGGCTCACTGGAGGGAAATTTGTGTGATGAGCAGAATACACACATTTTAGTGGAATAAATCAGTGAGTTCATCGTCAACTTTCTCGTATTTACCCGCTAAACTTGGCAAAAGAGGCTCTCGAGATCGCCGCTCATGAACACCTTCCCCTCCTTCTCCACACCTCCATCCAGCACAGCCACTATCTACTCTGTGTGTAAGCCTTGTCTGCGGGCCCCGTGGAGGATGAACGATGTCCCCACACATGACTACGAGTTGCTGCTGTCCCCGGCCAGCTCCTCCTTGTCCGGCAGCCCTGGTGGCGGCAGCAGCAGCCCCCCTCTGGCTCTGGTTGGAGTGGACACAGAGCAGCGTACCGCCTTGGCCTTTGTAGGCCTCCTCATGCTCTTCTTGGTCTTCCTGCTGGTCAGGTGCTTCAGGATCCTGCTGGACCCCTACAGCCGCATGCCTGCATCATCCTGGACTGACCACAAGGAGGGACTGGAGAGGGGTCAGTTTGATTATGCCCTGGTGTAGGGTAAAAAAAAAAAAAACTGTTGTGGACAAGAGAGAATATTTCGTTGCACACTGATTTTTTTTTCTTTTTTGTGGAGACTAAACAAGTATGAGGTTATACGATTTGTTGGGTGTAAATCACTGTTTTCTGGTGTAAGTGCTTCTTGCAAGCTCAGATTTTGGACCACGGAGGACAGAAAGCATTACCTGCACAGCGGCCTTAACCTGACCTACTGTAACAGTCAAACATGCTACCACAACACGTCGCCATGGGAGGTCGGAGTTTTCTCAAGCCCAGAGCGTGTAAGTGTTGCATTATCTAATTTTGGGAACATCTCTCACAACCCAAGAACACCATCACAGGCAGAACTCAACCGAAGGAGTTTACACTAAAGCAGACGCCCCTTTAAGGTCCAGCGTGAAGCATTTACGATTTCAGCGCTGATAAAGGAGCAGAAACTCTGCGCCGACTCTGATCCTCAGACAGCACTGCAGCGCCGGATGCTTTTGAAGACCTAAGCAGGTAGTTTCCATGAAATTGTGTTTGTTTATGTTGTGTGTGTATAATTGTGTCTATCTGAGAAGCCATATTGAAACTATATACTTCCTTTACACTGCAAGTAGAATTTACGTTACCTGGTTGTGTACTTTGCTTTAGTCTGCCTGCCAAGTGTGTTGATGAAGCAAACAGCAACCTTTAGGCAAAAGAAGGCTTTATTTTTCTATTCTAGACTCAAGTTTTGGAGTCTCCTTTTTGCTATCCTTTTGTCTCTTCCTCTTAATCAACCAGAATTTAGACTGTGGATTTTTTAGGTAGTCATGCGACCCTGTTTTAGAAGGTTGCAAAGCTGAAAGCTCTGCTCTTTTGTGATCGTATTTTTCTGACTATCTGCTTTTTAAAACACTGAAACGATGATATTTTCTTCTCTGATTTGAGCTGGTAGTTGAACTGTTTGAGGAGCTTGCATTGTTCATGTTGAAAATCAAATAAAAATGACTGCTGTTTACTAGTTTGGTGATCTCTGCTGCTTTAATTAGCTGGGGGTGGGGAAAAAAAGACAAGGAGGCAAGACTTAAAAATATAACCCACAATATTTTATTGCTGTGATTGCCACTGGATAGAAGTTTACAATATCACTTAGATTTGACAGATTGCTGTTTGGTGTTAAAACTCTTTGGTTTTCTTCATTGTTTGATCTTTTAAGGGATTAAAAGGTACACCATCATTATTCATAGATCTTCATCTGGTGGGTGTGACTGCTTGATTGTCATCAGCTTTCAGTTAAACTCTGCTTTCATCCAGAGTCAAGTTTACTCATTTATTCTGACAAAGAAATTTCCTGCTCTTTCTTTTCTGTGTTATATAGTACTTGAGACTTTGCTGCAAATAGTCATTGGTGACAAAATTCAAGTCTGACACTGAAGCTCGGATACAGTAAGTGAAAATGGCAAATGAAAGAAAAAATTACAAATTAACGTTAAAGATACAAAGTATACAAAGGTTCTCCGGTTAGAAAATGGTTATGTCTTATAAACATTATCTACTGTAGGCTGTGATACAGTGCAGCAACTGTGAATGTAAAAAAAAACCAGATAAAAAAAAAAAAAGATGATCATGTAGCACCATAGATCGCAGCAGGGTATGCGAGTTTGCATTGATTCTTATGGCACAGTACAGACAGTGTAAAATTCCCTGTGTGTTTTAAAAACAGATGATGAGGATGTTTTGTCTTATTTCTCGCTGATTAAAAATGTAAACATGTGAGTCAGTGAATATAATGATATAATGATGATGTTTTTTTCCTGGGGGGGAGGGGGTTCCTTCCAAAACTAAGTGAACAGCACTTAAAGCCTTCAATCTTACTGAGCGTTTACATTTTCGTGTTGCCTTTACTGTTAAAAGAAAAAAAAAAAAATCTACATTTCACTTAAAAATATACAATTTAATTTTCAAGAAGCAAGTTTGATAATATTGGTTTCTCAGACACAAACAGACACATAAAACCTAGCCAAAAAAAAAAGAAAAGAAAAAAAAAAGTCAACATTTGCAATCCAGATTCAAGACTGCACTTTCTTTGTACAGCGTAAGAGATGGAATCATGTAGCACCTTTTTTCTCTTTGAGAGAAAAACATAATCACGAGTAATGAAGTATGACCTGACGTTGTTTTTTTTTCTCTGTGAAGTCCGTGTTCACCTGTGCGTGCCCTGACGCTGTAAAGCACTGCTTTTTGTTACAGTTTAACATGTCATGTACCTTTGAGACTGCTGCTCCACTCAGCAGCGTCTTTGTGTTGTAAACATGGCTCAGTCCTCAGACAACGAGCTAACAGTAAAGTCAAAGAAGTCAGATAAAGTCAGCTTAAACTCGGCAACAGCTCTGCTCTCCTAAAGCATTTCAGAGTTTTTCTGTATGACTAGGAGAAGCTACAAGTCTGATGGTTGATGTGGGGGGAAAAAAAAAATCTTTCCACTTCATGAAAAAGCTGGCTCTCAGGTCCAGAATCAGTGCACCTGAAGTATAAATCCCTTTGAGGATAAATACAAACATGACCTGATCTACCTTCTTTAAAGTCCATGAGCTACTAGCTGGTGTATTCCCTGCCCATGATGGATGCCGAGGGACACTAGCACCCTCTTTTGTTTTAAAATCAGCATCACAGCATGGTGTCCATAGAGGTACTGAGGAAACCAAACATGACAGCACACACACGCAAACACGCTAATCCCTGCTTTGCACTGCTCACGGGCAGAAGCAAAAATCTGTCACATCAGAGCAGAACACAGCTCGCGGGCAGTTTTCTAATCAGACATTTGGTTGGTATCCAGCCATACAGAACAGAGTGCTATGGACTAAAGAACCTGAAATGCTGTGTAAATGTTGCAGTCCTTCGTGTTAACATTTTTTCAAACAGCACAAATACATTAAAATGACATACTACAATACTAAGAGGGGCAAAACATGACAAACCTTTATCCCCAGTGTTGTGATTTGTTTTTCAAAGATCACAGAGAGGTGGCAGAGTCCTCAGACCAGTTGTTATGAGCCTTAATATCACTTTTTTTAGAATATTAAACAGGATGAGAGTTTTACATGCAGCCCTATGGGGTTTAAATAAGATCAAATATGATGCACAGACTTTCACAGCACTTTAACCACATTCCTGTTCAGAGTAATTTCTCAGTCTTATCTAAAAAAAAAAGTGCCTTCTGTCTGCTATTTTTTCTGCATGACGTGGTCCAAGCACAAAAGCACCTCTCTGCCATCTCCTCCACGGGCCCTCAGTGAAGAATGAGTGCTGGGTCAGGTAGGAGTGGAGTCAAGGTAAAAAAAAATGAAAAATAAAAAAAAAGACAAAAAGCACAAAACATGAGCATATGATAAGTTGAACAGTAACAAAGTGGTGGTAGAGTTGGGCTGACGGACTCAGTCTTTCTTAGCCCTTGATCACCCCCTGTTGGTTGGATGGACCTGTAAGAGGGTGTAGGGAGGGGGGGCAGTTACTGGATTAAAGGTTAAAACTCAGTCCAGAGCGGGATTGCATGCACACTCTGAGCTCAGTGCAGGTGGATGTGGAGCTTGATGCGCAGGGCATCTCCTATTTCCCCTTGTAGGTAGTCACTGTCATGTTGCTCTTCCAGCTGATGTAGTCGACGGGGCCCGAAGAGAGGCAGGCTGGTAATCTCTACCCGGTAGGATCCCGGCGGAGGTGGTCTCTTACCGAGCCTGAGCACGCTCTTTCCGTCGCGGCGTTCCAGCAGACGGAAATGTTCGTTGGAGTTGCCGTGGGTTATGACGTAACGGACGTGATGCTCCAGGGGCTGCAGGGCAGGCAGGAGCTCCAGTAACGGCTCTTTGTTGAGCAGCGAGCCCAGTGAGAGGTTCATGGGGATGGAGGTCTGGGTGTCCATGCTGGCCATGCTCACCGTCGGCTCCTACAGCAAAGACACGGATAAAGGGGTGACTGAATTCCTATGACAACATTGACTCATTTTAATTAAATTAAATTCAAATAACTGTATTTTATTCCCAAAGGGGCAATTCAAAGGCAAAAGTGGATTAAAAGAGAGATAAAAGAAAACACGCACAAAAAAAAAATAATAATAATACATATAATGATAATAATAATAATAATAATAATAATAATAATAATAATAATAATAATATACTGTAATTTTAGATAATAATTTCATAATAATTTTAGGCTTTTATAATAATTTTAGACTGTAAAACTGGTGGACGCTGTGACAAGCAGCAAGAACAAGTTCCAACCATTTACCTGGTTAAGTTCATTTTCATTGGTATTACGCTTGTGTCGTCCGTTCTTTCCACCTCCATTGATCTTGCACTCGTAGCAGGCTTCAGGAGACAGACTGTCATCATCCTCACCCTCCAGAAACTGTCCTGGGACACCTGAGCCTGATAAACAATGGCTGCATGGAGGCAAACACATTTCAGATTTAGTAACAACAACACATAACATGCAGTTTTTTTTTTAAAGAAATATCCTCTGCTTCATGTAATCTCCCTCACCCCTGTCCCGCTCTGTAGAAGCCTCCAGGACAGCCACACAGGTAGCCTCCATCAGTATTGGAGCAGCCGTAAATGCAGGGGTTTGTGCCCGAGGTGCATTCGTTCACATCTTGGCAGCCTCCAACATTCTGCTCAAAGTCAAAGCCAGAGGGACACACGCACTTAAAGCTGCCCAATGTGTTGTAGCAGGATGCAGAGCCACAAACCGTCCCAGACTGACACTCGTTTTCATCTGCAGGGACAAACAAAGGGAGTTTAGAAGCATATGATGATGAAGGCATGGATACTGTAAATTTATGCACTTCCCTTATTTGAAAAGAAAGCATTCGTATGTGTTTAAACCGCCTGACACCTGATGAACGTGCATAATAACTGCTTGAAAAGTTCATATAATCCTACCATGAATTCTTTTAATAGCAAAGTTGTAAAAAAGTCTAGCAGCATCTGTTTTGTTGCAAAATGTTCTAATTCAAATGTAATTTCACAAGAGTCAAAAAGCTTCTGAAAATGCGATCATAAGCTTCCTGCCTCACCTCTACGGCCAGCGGTGAGTCCGTACTCACTGCTGTTATGACCAAAAGCTTCCAACCTCTAAACCGCAGTAACTCACCCACACACTGGTTCCACTGGTAGTGTTGTACGTAGCCCTGGGGGCAGCCACAGCGGTAACCTCCCAACATGTTCTGACAGCCGTGTTGGCAGCGGTGGTTACTGCTACACTCATCAACATCTAAGGAAAATGGAAACCAACACTTTTAGCTGAACAGGCCAAATGAGCAAAGCACCTCTAGCTGGATGACGCTGATTCTAGTAGATGCTTCTGCTCACCCTCGCACTCCAGGCCGGTGGTGTCCAAAGAGAAACCTTTGGAGCATTCACAGTTGAAGCTACCGGGCGTGTTGACGCAAGAGGCTCTGGAACCACACATGCTGTTCTGAGCTGAACATTCATTGTTGTCTGTAAAGAACAGAGAAACAGATGGTCCATTAAAGCCATTTTATTTATCTCACCTTATCTTATCTTATCTGTCTCATTTATCTATTTTATCTACTTTTATTTTATTTTATTTATTTA
>JBBDHI010000015.1:15203726-15216127 GCA_037177115.1 Craterocephalus stercusmuscarum
CAACAAAGTTACAAAGTACTGCAGTGAAGAGACATATATACTTGTTACATGTGTTACATATATATAAATAAAAGTATCACTGGGGTCTAAATGAGACATGAATCTACCTCCATTGAGTGCATGTTGTTACAAAGACTGTCTAAAAGTCTAAAACAGTTACATACCACTACTTTTCTTCAAATGATTTTGTAAGTTTTGCATTAAAGAACCATTGAAAACAAACACTGACTCACCAACACAGTTCTTGCCACTCGAGTCAGACTCATAGCCTGTGTTACAGATACAGCGGTAGCTTCCCCTGAGGTTCTCACAAATGCCGTTCTGGCAAATGTCTGGGTCCAAGGCGCACTCATTAATGTCTAGGACACAGCAAATTTTACCATCAGAAAATGTTGAGTTTGAAAAAATGAAATAGTTTGTCTTTTTCTTAGATTGTAGTAACATGCAGTGGTAACAATTGTATATCATATACTTACCCCTGCCATCAGCTGTGATGCCGATACCACTGCTGCATACAGCCTGGAACTCAGCTGGTAGATGCAAGATAAGTAAACCATGCTTAAATAAGGCTGGAGGGTTTTCCTTGTCTTAACTAGCAACAAAGCTGTGAACAAAGATGTTACCTGAGTTCCTGGATGGGCAGGGCTGGCAAGGCTCTCCGAAGCCATGCTCTGGATTTGCACAGCAGCACTCCGACTTGGTCACTGCGCCTGGGAATGGACGTGAGCATGTGCCCATCTTTATGACGCCATAGCAGGTGGTCCTCATGTGTGTGTCCACACACACTCTCCCATCCACATCGACAGCGAGGCCAGGTGGGCACTCGCAGCGGAAGGAGCCCTCGGAGTTGATGCAGCGGCCATTCATGCAGATGCCAGGAGTCTGACACTCATCAATGTCTAATGAAGAGAGAGTCATTAATGTGCACGCTACATCACAGGTCAAGCTAGACTTATAGAAATAAGAACAATAGAGAAGAAATATAAATGTCATCAAAAAAGAAGCAACATATGCAAAGCACAATAACAAAACTGAGCCCACCTGGGTTAAAAACTTTGTAACTTATTTTTACAAAGTTTTCATGTCTGTGTTGACGGATTATACATTACATACCGGTGCAGTAGCGTCCGTTGGGGGCTAGTGCAAAGCCAGGCTTGCAGATGCATTTAAAGCTGCCGTCCTCGTTGATGCACATACCGTTGAGACACATGTTGGTAGTGGCACACTCATCGTGGTCTGGTGGGGCCGAGAGAAGTTTGGTCAGTTCCACAATGGTGAAGATTCAAGAGATATTTTACCTGTTTTTTGTGATTTCTTCTTACCAATGCAGTTCTTTCCATCAGGAGTAAGTTCAAAGCCAGCGTTACAGATACACTGGAAGCTTCCGCCTGTGTTGACACAACGGCCATGGCGACACATCACTCCATTCACAATACACTCATCAATATCTAAAAAAAGTGAGGAAGAATTGTTAAAGGTCATTATTATCCTAAGCTTTAATAATATATCTACAGTTTCCAGCAACAATGTCAAAGTTGACGCAAATTCTGGTTATTGTACCAATACAAGCTTGTTTTGTAGGGGTTCCTTGGTATCCTTCATGGCACTTGCAGTGATATGATCCATCTGTGTTGACACAGTCTCCATTGGTACATGGGTTACTCACACACTCATCCGTATCTATAGGTAGGAAAGAAAGAATAAACACTGCCTCATCCGCACATAATAGGAACGAACTATCAACAAATTCCTCCACATCAACATCAACCAGCACTTGTATTGAGTTCCTTAAACTGGCAGAAGATGGCAGTGTAGTGCATGCAATAAACTCTAGCACTGTCACATAGTAACACTATACACTCCAAATTATGTGAGCATTTTTCCTACCAATACACTCTCCACGAACATCCCGAGAATAGCCCATGTTGCACTCGCAGCGGTAGCTTGGAGGTGTTGGGATGCAGCGTCCATTCAAGCACAGTTTGGTAAAATGTTTGCACACATCAATAGTATCGTTCACAGAAACGGTGCCTTAGGAAACAAAGCAACACAAATACAAAGCAGATTGCAGTTTAGCTTTATACAGAGCTCCATCTGAGGTGAGAATATTCACAAACTGGTTCAAACTTGAAATGCTCACCTATGTTTTGGTGGGTCTGTCCTCCTCCATTGCCTCCAAAGCTCCCACCATTTTCCCCAAAGCTTCCCCTTCCATTACCACCATTCCCTCCATTACCATTGCCATTGGGCACACTGGGGAACTTAAATCCATAGTTGCCATTGTTAGGGAAGTATCCATTAGGAAACAGGCTATGGCCTTGTGCAACACCCACAATGCACATCCTCCTGTACTCGTCTTGAAGAAATTAAAGAGAAGAAGTATGATAGTATTATGTTAATATTCTGTTATGAGCCAGGGAAATTTAAGTTAATGGGCATTACTGTGGCATTCCTAACACAAAGATCAATATAAACAACTCAGAAATCTGTGAAACTGTGTTCACTGGTTTGAGATATGCAAAGATAAAAACCCATGAGCTGATCTGCTTTGTGGCTGGGGTACAGAAACATCTGTGAAGCCTTGCATGTGTGTGTACAGGCCTCTGTTTTAAATAGTTTACATGAAAAACAGGGGAAGTGTGTTCTCCAGTCCAAGACACAATTTAGTGGTGAAAGAAGAGGCTCTGTAACTGATCAGTAATGGATCACAGAGCATCACGCAAAGCAATTCTTTAAGATTCCAGCTGAAGAGAAGAGATGATGGGACTTCAAACTCTGCCATCTTTTTTTGTTACAGTTTGTTTTTGACTGTTGACATCACGCTTATCAGCTTGAGTTGATCAACCCCTGTATAGCTTTTTCTTTCTATCCTACCTGTTTTGATGTCAAGTCACATTCAGTGTATTATGGAAAACTACCAAGAGGAAGGCAAAGGCTGCCTGGCCCCGTTTTAAGTTCCCAGCCATCTTTGTTGAGGTCTGTAGCCGTTGTTCATCTCATGCGTAGCTGTCTACAAATAAAAACTGAGATCTGTTTCCTTTGTCGTGTGCCTCATGTATACTCACCAGAGCCTCTGACAGGGCACATCTCAGGGATCTGGCCCAAAGCCCAGCAGCGTCCTGTGTCACAGCAGCACTGCATCTTGGTGTACTGGCCATTGAGCTCTGCAGCACAGCGGCCGTTAGCCAGGGCAGCAAAACAGGTGCCCACACGCTGATCTGAAGGCAGATTAAATCCGTCAAAATATTAGATGAATGAAGAGGCAGCAATAGTTGTTTGAGCTCAAAAACAACAGTCAACTAAGATAAGAACAACAAAAAAACCCGATTAATATGACCTCCCCTGTGTGGACAGAAAGGTAAGCCAATGGATGTGCAGATTCAAAACATTTGACCATGACTTAAGTCAAAATTTTAGAAGTAAAGCTTTAACAGTTTACCGTATGTCATCACTTTAAAATGGTAAGTTGTGTTGAGTCAAATGAAGAGTCTTTGTGAACCAAAATGAGCTTCTAGCACATGTATCAGAATGTACATTCTGCTAGCATCTTAAGTTTCCTTTGGTAGCTTGTTACTTTGTAGCTTCCAAATTTCAGGTTATATATCATTTGACTGCTGATTTCATGTTACATTGAATCTGATGATATGAAAGGCCCCATCTAAAGAAATCCCCATGAATTTTACAGACGAGAACATTCTTACATAGTTCTTCCAACTAGAGATGTAGCTGAGGCTTTAAAAAAATAAAAAGTCAGACAACTTGGCTGCCTTATCTATCATGCCTGAGGTGGAAGCCTCTTTATAGGTTCCCAGCAGGATGGGTTGCCTGGGGTCTCAACTTACTATAGGCATAAGAAAAAACCCTAAAAGGGTTCCTATTTGTTACAGTGTTTTCAGGTCAGGGTCAGTGGAACATAAGAGGAAGGTGGGGTTCAACTAGCGTAAGGAGATGATGGAGAACGAGACCAGGAGTCTCTGGATATTTAGAGAATGTAACCAAAGAAATAAAAAGACAGCGTGGCGGTGAACACATGGGTATCATTTCTTAAAGTGTGCAGCATATGTGAAAGAGAATTTGGAGCATCTAAAGAAAGTAAGGAGGAGGAAAGAGAAAAAAAAAAGGAGTGAAGTGGGGCGGAGGGAGGAGCACAAGTCGATTAACTCACTAATGAGCCAGCAGTCTGGAATTAATCAGTTCCATGTGGAGCAATTTTTGCCAATTAGATTGAACATGAGGGGTTGTACTCTGTCTGGGAGCACATACAGTGTAGTACACACACACGTACACGAAAAACAAGCATACAGGTATACATTCCCATACATATCCACCAGCATGTACACAAACCACAAAAGCGTCCCAGAGGAATGACGGAGCTGGAGGCATGGTGGAGGATTAGGGGAAGGGTTTGGGTTCTGATGAAGATGATTATGACTTAAATTGGATCCAGACTGGGGTTTGCTGGCTAGTATTGCGGCTCCACTACACAAGCATATGCTTTCATTTGCTTGAAGTGTTTTTACAGACTGACTGACTGGACAGGTCTTCTTTTTTCATGCCTCCGCCATGCGACAGGGCATTAGGCTCTGATTACTGTCCACCCCCCTCCACAGCTCCCGCTGGCCTAGTACACCAAGATCTCACAAAACACTGGCCGCACGGTAAAACCTCCAGAGCAGAACAAACTTCCTGCTTCTAAAACATTGAAAAAGAGACAAACGAACAACGAGGGAACGTGCACTGATCTGCTGTAAACAGCAAGACTCGCCGCGGTAAATCACAGAGATGTTGGCTGAGGGAGCAATCTAGGTTTTACAAGGAGGAAAGATTGGGTGAGAAAACTAGAAATAATGGCAAAGAGAGATATTTCACCTCAGGGAAGAGGAGAAGAAAGGGGGAAAAAGGAGAAAAAGAAAAATATGGATGTGCTTAACAACAGACAGATGGGAATTTTTGGTTGTGTGTCCATTTGAAACATAAAAGAAGAAAAAAAATCTCTTAAGGCTGCCAGTTATTGTACTTACCTATCTTAATCTCCTCTATCCAGTTTTCCACCTGTTAGTAACTTGCACTGCCACACTTCCATCCTCCATCCATGTGTTGTTTTCCCCCATTTTATCATATTTGCAACTTAGGTTTCGTAATCTTACTTTCATTATTTTGCTGAGCCCCAAAACCCAATTCTTACCGTTTAACAGCATCTTTGCATCAACAAAAATGCTAATGAAGAAAAAAAACTAGCCATACACATAGTGCATATTAGTGTAGACTGTGTTTACTTGGTTTGGGCTTAAAACTTAAGTTCCTTCCTTCCTGTTATTTTCAACTTGACCAAAAATGAAGCAAACTGGAAGTTTTTAAAGTATGATAATGTAGGTAACATCATTTTAATGTAGAATGAACCCAGATGGTAAATCAATATCATTACATTTTGTCTTTTTTAAAATACTAGTGTTTCATTTTGTGACATTTCTCCATCACACAAGCAGATATCTTATACAGTATATCCCTGTTGCCTTGAAAGTGAGGGATTCATTATAAGCAAACTCATGCACTAGTGGTGACTTCTCATCCGCTGATGCACCGTATGTCATGTGAGTGTAATTCTTGTTTTGATAAATCAACACAAATCCCCTTTCACTTTTTCTTTAGCAAAACCATGAGGGGACTTTTTTTTTCTTCATGACTGCATAGTGAGATGGACATTTGGATATGCAGAGGAATACATGTGGAGAAGTGTGCCTATCCCACTGAAGCTGAAATGATAAAGCCGACCAAATCTGAGCCAACCCTTTTGCAGCCTAAAAAAGCACAACACCTGGCTGTGTTTGCCACGATGGGTGAGGACTGCAGGAATACATTATCACCTGCTAGTATTTCATCAGACATGTCAGTGAGTTATGTGCTGCATCTGAATTAGACGAGTACTAACTTTGGAGTAGATTAATGTAGCCAAGGCCAAGTAGTGCGTGCAAGTGCGTTGGTCTGCACATGCTGACCGCAGGTCTGCAGGCCAGCTTGACACATCACAGTTCTACTCACAGGAAGCAGTGCTGAAGGCAGGCAAGTTAGTGGCCAGATGTGAAGCTCTCAGCTGGCCAGGGGGTGAAGAAATGCACACCCGAGACTAGAACTTTTTTTTTTTTTTGTAAAAGGAGGGAAATAGTGTGTTTGTGTTCCTGCATGACTCACCCACACATCTGGAGCCATCTGTGCTGGAGACATAGCCTCGTGGACAGGTGCAAACGTAGCTTCCAGCAGTGTTGGTGCATTCTCCTCCGTCGCAGACGCCAGGAATGGTGCTGCATTCATCAATATCTGAAACGCAGTGAGATCATATGCACCTCACTTGAGCTAATTTGTTGGCACTTAAATATCTAAAGTTCCCCAGCTTGTTTATTGGGTAATCTTTAAGCAAACCAACTGGAAAAAAAATCTCTTTTGGATTGTTGTAATCAGACTAAAACTATAAGTAATTCAAATATGTGGCTAACAAGGACAATCCAGAGAATTTGGATAAACAAAAGGTTGATGCTTGTGGTAACATCATGTCGTCTGAAAACTTAAAAAAAAAAAACATTAATGCAAGCACAGTAATTCTAAAGTTATATCAGCACTTACTATCACACACAGGCTGTGATTTAAGTTGTGACAATAAAGCAATCAGTGAGCATGAATATATCTGCAGGTGTTATAGTCCAGTGAAAAGGAATCACATGTGTGTAATATTAACAGATTAGACCAATGTGGAGTAAATATGGTATCACACACGCTTAAAGCAATAAGCTGACATGATTTATACATACTATAGTGTGACTCAGTAATGTTTTGGCAGGGCCCACCTCTGTGTGGTATGCTTTATGACGGCATCAAGTTATATTATTCTAAGAGGGGGCCACATGCTCTATAATGGGGGGAACCCAAAGTAAAGTTCCAGAAAGCATTGGGTTTTTTACGACGTGTCAAGCTTATTCATATGTAATGACCGAGCCACTGCTGGGCACAATTACAGCATTAGTGCAGAATTGGTGTGCATGCTAATATGGGTGTGTTTTTAACTGGAAAAGTAAAAGGTGGGCAAGAATTTCTTTTATTACAAGGGTCAAGAGAATACAACTCTTATCCATGTTCTCTGTGAAGGTAAATGTCTTCATCTTAGCATGTAGCAAACAGCTAATATGGGAAGCCAAGAGACTGCTGTTCCCTGCTGACTCCTGTCTGACAGCACTGGCAGAGCGCTGAGGTGAGGCTGTAAAAGCCCAGCCAAATAAACCTTGTGTCAGCAGCAGCAACAGCAAGCCAGACATTACTCCACACAGACACTGCACTCCGGGAACTGACTCTTTGTGTACACAGAGGGAAATGTGTATCACCTGGTTGAATGTCAGCAAAACTGCCATTGGCTTGTGAAAAACTTTTCATACAAGGATATTTCCACTTTGTCATCTAATCTAAATGAAGCTGTCAGTGATTGTGTATTTGTATCATGCATACATGTGAGAATCTGTAAGTGTCAGAGCAACAGGGAGGTCCGTTTGTGTAATAAGAAAGTCCCCCAGATGCTGCTGTAAGTGTTTCTTTGTTCAGTACTAACAGCTGGTTTTGAGCCAAAAGACTGTATTTATAGAAGGAAAATGGAAGGAGAGGTAGAAAACGTGGGGAGAGGAGGAGGGTTGGGGGGTTAAGTACGGTCTGGACTAAAGGCCGGCAATGAAACCAGGTGTCTTCTTGTGCCAAAATACAATCCAACACCGCTGACATCTTAACCGCACTTTATCTTAAATGCTTCAAAACCTTCACTAATTTCACTGTGTGAGCTAACGGTCAGGTTGTTTGTGCATTAGCTAAAGCAGACAGGCAGTTCAGTGAAAACTTTCCCCAAAGGAGCTGCTGGACTGATTGTTGGTAAAAAAAAAAAAAAAAATTCACTGCACATGGCTTTCCTGCAGATTCTGTCCTAAAAAAGCATGTCGCAACTTCTTTGTTGTTTTTACAACCTTTTAAGAGACTGAACTCTTTCTGCACTGGCCCTCCACTGAACAAATGTAAAAAATGGGATATGAAGTTTTAACTTTAGCTCATATTTATTGTGAAAAAAAGAGGGAAAAATATGCAAATCGAACAGATTTAATTTGTACTTTTCATATAAGTGGATGTTGTGAAAAGTGCTTTACAAAATTAAAAACATTGAAAGCAATAGAGAGAAATATGAAAAATGACAAATTCCTATTGTAAAGATATTAACTGACAAACAAAAAATAAAATATTATTACAGTACTACTACTGCTACTACTAATAATAATGTCTAAGCAGTGTAAAAATGGGTATATAACTGTGTTTTTCATAACTGTATGCACTGTCTCCAAGGTTAATTTTACTGCTGAAAAATGCATCAATTCCTAACAAAGATGAAGTCGTATGAATAAGCCTTATCCAATATTTAGTTATCTTTAATGCTTTTCTGGTGTACTAATCAGGACAGTCTATGGATGCATGGGACACAGCACTGTCCTAACAATCATACTTGAATGCATCAGAGTTCCATCTATCTGCACCAAAAAAACTGCAGCCTGATGCCAAACCAACAGAGTTCATAACTAGTACTAATTCACAACTCCTGTCTCTGGTTGGGACTTTCTAAATGACAAAATCAGTCGCCAGTTTTGTTAGGTTGTTAAATAAGTCAACCTGAAAAGAATTGAGAAGTTGCAGGAAGTTTTAATCTTTCTGCTGTGTTGTTACCTTTGCCTCAGGGCTGAGTGTTGAGTTGATCAGACTGTTTGCTGTACTGCAGCAGCAGAATGTGGCTACAGCATCCACACCCAAATCATCAGCATCTCTCATTCTCTCCTTAACCGAGGTAGCATTCCCTAGAAAACCACAACTGAAACGGGGACTCTGCTGAATTTAGAAAATTCATCCATCTGATTTCCTCTCTAATTCACTGAGACATAAATCACCTCCTGCTTTGTCATGGCAGTTGTACTCCATGAATCTGAAGGTGGAAGCACTAGTTCCCAGCAAATATACACAGCTGTTTTCTTCCACTACTATCTCCAGCACTCTGCCCTGCTGCAAGTACATAAAAGTCAAATTAAGATAATAATTTATACACATATTAACTGATACAGTGCAGCCATCGTCCTGTTTGAGTGTATAAATGTCAACTGGCTGAAACAGTTTAAGAGCTCTCTCTAATCCTCCCACATGACTGCGAACACATCGGCCTCTGTCCAACAGACACAACTCCTGCCTGGCTAACTATCAAGCTGTTTAGTTTGGGCATTGTTTAAATTCCACCCAATCAACACACTGAAACATGAATCCTGAGTGTGCACACGTTTGCTTGTGTGTGCTGATGTGCACATGTCAAGCCTCCTTTACCTTCAAACACATTGCCACATTTAAAGACCGACACCAGAAAACCCACAGTTGTCATAAAATGCACAGGACACGAACATTTGTCCATTAACTCAGCAAAATCTAAATGAAGCCCCACAGTTCTGTGAAGTTGGTCTGTTATGAAATGTTTGGCTTCTTATTGAGGTGTCATCAGAGTCGTAGCTTCAAAATACTTGAACTAGATTAGTTTTGGTAGTATTTTGTTTACTAGGTAGACATTCAAATAAAACTTGGGCTTTATAAAAAGCATATGTCATCATGATTTATTAGAAATTAGCCAAAAGTAGAGTAGAGATGATGACTGTGTGCAGACTAGACTGCAGTCAGGCCTTGCAAATTGGTAAGACAGCTGGACTATTTTTCAATAGGAAGATTTAAAATTTCTTTCCTTAAAAAAATAAACAAATAAAGGAAGTGCTCTTCATCCAGCTGTCACACACATGAACGTCTTCGGTTTGTGTTTCTGGCATGTTCTATTGCTTCTTTCCTCTTGTTTCTTTCCCCAAAAAGAGTCTTTTTTAATCCTGAGTCTGCTTTCATCCACTTTTTAATATTTCCCTCATCATCATTCAGGCATTTAGATGATAATGATTGGTTGTGCAAAGCACAGAACTCTGCAATTTTTTTATACAGTGACTGTAAAGCTTCCAGTTTATGAAAAATTATTTCTGAATTTTCAAAAATGACACAACCCAGCTGCTTTGCTCAGAGTCCTGCTCTGAAGTGACTCACCTTCACATTTATGGCTGGTTTCACTCTGACGGTGGCCAGCAGGGCATTTACATTCATATGATCCCACAGTGTTGATGCAGTTGCCTCCAGAACAAAGACCTGGCACTGCTTGGCACTCATCCACGTCTAAGAAAAAGAACAGGCACAGAAATAGGTGAGAAGATACAAATATGATCTAGCAGAGCCATATTATACTTAATAAAACCAAAACCTAAAAAAGGGCAAGGTAAATATAGTTTAAAGCAATGCCTCCTGTTATGCATGCACTGTGTTTGCATGTGTGTGTGTGTGTGTGTATATGTGTGTGTTCATCTGCTCCGTTGCAATATTTGGATCTGTATCAGGTCCTGCAATGCCTCCTGTTAAGTTCTGTTAAGACTTCACTGCATGTAATATAATTTGGCATTGGCTGTGATGTCTAAACCACGCCCAGAATATACTAACTTCAACTCTTGATTCAACAGGAAATGACTTTTTAAATATACACTTTCCCTAGAACTCAGTCTGAGTCACTTTTACCAGTATCGGGTATAAGTCAGTGGGTGGGTTCCAGTAAAAACTCTGGATACTAATGCCCATGTTCATATGTTAGGGGTTAATATTCACTTTACCGTCAGTACCTGATAGAGATCCAAATATTGCAACGGAGCAGATGAACACACACATATACACACACACACACAGATGCAAACACAGTGCATGCATGAGCAATAATTCCACAATAATACGTAAAAGCCTGTTTCTAATCATTTACAAGATTCATTTGCTGCTTATTTAAAAAAACTATGTGTGGTTTCGAAGTGAAGAGGTCTGTATGTAAAAGAGAAGAGAAAGAGAAAGAGAGCAACTTTTGGCCGACATCCTGATGTGGAGCCTGGAGTGGAATCCTTACATTTGGATTCATGCTCATGTGTGCTTTGTACTCCTGCCAGAGAGACGTTGCTATTGGCTTTCTGGCAGTTACATTTTCTTTCTGTGTGTGTGTGTGTGTGTGTGTGTGTGTGTGGGTGTGCGTGTGCGTGTGTGTGTGAGAGAGAAGCATATACGTGCTTCATTGGAAAGAGGGGGAAAGACAAAACCTGATATCTAGAGCACCAAAGAAAGCACAGAGAGTGAAATAGAAAGTCAGAGAGGTGGTATGTGCGCCACATAGAGATGAGTTATTGTGTTATGCTGGCAAACCTTTTGCATATGAGCAACCTGGCAGCTATTAACAATAAAAAGGGAAATTGTGGAGCTACATACAAATCAGTTACCAATTCTAGATGTATGTGTGTGTGCGTGTGTGTTTTTTTCCAATTTCCCTCATAAATAATGTAAGGGAACCAGGGATGGTTGGAACATGGGGAGAGAAACACCACCATTTCCACCAATTAGGAATGAGACAGGAGTCAGATGACCATTTCAGTCTTTACCTACTTCCTTTTTAATATCACATGGAAGTGGTCCAGGCAGAAAACAAATATATGCTGATTTCATTGAAAAAAGACTGATTTTGAGGTCATAAAGTGTCATAAATAGTTTTTTTACTCACACTAAAATGTGTTTAGTACTTGTACTTGTACTACTTGTAACTGAAGATGAAACTATAAAACTTAATGAAACGAAATTAAATAGTTGTCTTTTAGGCAAAATGTGATCAATTACCTACCTGCTAATTTCAATCAGCTATGCTAATACAGTGGATGACAGGGTTAGGGTGGGTTGTAACATTTATTTTAACAGTGTTAAAACCATCCCCTTACATAAAAGTAAGTATATTTTTTCATTTAATTCCTTGTTCAGCATGCTTATGCAATGGGAAAGAAAAACAGAGAGAGCTGTACCTGCTGATGTTTAAAAAAAAAACATCTGATGAGGTCTCTAAGATAGGCAAGTTAAGATCAGTGGCAAATGACCATGAAATCTCACATGTACCACTGAGCAGATTCTGCAAATCACGGCAGAAGCTGAGCGATGGCCGAAGGAAGTGTGGGTAAAATGTACCTTATGTTGTCTTTTGGACCGCCATCCTTGCACTCCTGGCTACCAACATTCATTTGTCAACATTATGTTCTTAATCTGAATCACAATAAAAAAAAACATGCACACATTGGCCCTTTTTCCTTGTTGTTTTGTCTGGTTTTTATATGCAAAGAGTAGGCTTAACATCAGTTCAGAGCATTCATTAAGCACCCAAACAGTACTGTTATGAAAGTTTGTTCAAAAAGGCTAATTTACACAAACATCAAACAGTCTTGAATTAAATATTGAATGTACAAACTGTAATA
>JBBDHI010000015.1:15273582-15288174 GCA_037177115.1 Craterocephalus stercusmuscarum
AATAATAATAATAATAATAATAATAATAATAATAATAATAATAATAATAATAATAATAATAATAATAATAATAATAGGATGAGGATATTCAAAGTAAACGTATAAAAGCCAAGATAAAAGAAATCAGGGCAAGAAGAAAAACGCAATAAGATCTAATAAAACATCAAGAAGAAAGTATAAACAGAAGTAAAGTGCAACCGTGAGGTCCTTCAGGTCCAAGGACAGTTGACAGCAGGATATTCGTACGTTTTTCCCTTTCTTTCACCAAGCAGGAGCCATGTCATTTATAAACAGCCCAATATCAGCATGACATCACCTTTTTTTTAACAAAAGCTTTCACTTTTTACACTGATAGTGATGCTGCTGCCACAGCCACCCAGATTAATGAGAACAGTCCTGCTGGGGATTCTTTCTTGGTTGAGGAGAAAGACATTCAGAGCCTTTCTGCAGAGAACTGTTTCTAATGTATTATCTCCAGATGTATTAATGTTTTACTGGAGAGGGGGGCAAAAACACTTAAAAGCTGATAAATCTGCACTGACTGGATCTGATTTTCACATGAAAGGGAATCAGGAAGGTAAACAGAACGTGTGGTAGGATACTGATGGCTAAAGTGATTATTCATTGTGCGGTGCTCACATTGTCGACATGTCCTGGCTCAGATCATGCTCGGTGACATACTGTAACCCAATGACGAAACGGTTATGGTGATGATGACAGCACGTGCCTCTCTCCGCCTCCAGGAGGATGCGTCAAAC
Source organism: Craterocephalus stercusmuscarum (assembly GCA_037177115.1). Classification (NCBI taxonomy): domain Eukaryota; kingdom Metazoa; phylum Chordata; class Actinopteri; order Atheriniformes; family Atherinidae; genus Craterocephalus; species Craterocephalus stercusmuscarum. The sequence goes on from JBBDHI010000015.1 coordinate 15,274,341, forward strand.
GAGCTCCTCCCTCTCCTCTATTCGTGCAGCTGCACATATCCCATCCCCATCTCAGAAGCGCGGTCAGGTAAGGGTGACACTTTTTCCCGCTATCCTTTAGTAATGTTTGTAAAATGAAAGGAGCTGATTATAAGGGTGGGCTGGTTGTTAACGCGGCTGCCTCGCAGGAGCGGGAGGTGGGAGGTGGGCTTCCTCCTGAGCACACACACACCGCCTTGAATCATCACTGATAGTGTCATGTGTGTTTTTTTCCACCTATAACCGCGTAGCTATTTATATTTTCCGTGGGCACACGGCGTGTCTGAAGACGCTGTTTTCCGTGTGGTGTCCTGGTTTGTCCCGCTGGCCGCGGTGAGGTTCATGAAGGTTCGTGCGGCGCCGCTTAAACCTGATCAATGCGCAAGTGACAACAAGAGGCAACACTGAACCTCAAAGCAGCTCTGATCAGTGAATAACTGGAGTTTGGACAATCAAAAAATGTTTTTGCTTTAATTTGCATGTCGATGAATACGTATGAGTGTGTGTGTACGCGCGCATGGAGCAAGTTAGTTAGGTCTTGTGTCAATAGCTGATAAAAGTATTACCTTTTACCGTTTTTATCTGCAAAGCACTTTGGGTTGCATTTCTGCATTATATGAATAAAGCTTATGTCATTTGACCAATTGATCAATTATAAGAGAACCAGCTTGCAACCATTTGGCTCATTGCTGCTCTCTATCAGTAACTAAGGTATCTGGTATGAACTGATCTGTAACCCCATCATAGCCCAGTAAATATACTCATACTTTTGTCTTTTCTGCAGGATGGAAGCCCTGTTAAACAAGTGGCTGTGGCAGGAGGAGTTCTGGCTTCCTCCCGGTACACGGTGGCAGGACATTGAGATGGAGGAAGACGAGGGCCACTTTCCCCTACCCAGGGATCTCATCTACACCTTACCACGCCTTCGCCTTTATAGCCCTCAGATATGTATTTGAGAGGTGAGACGGTTGCTGTCTTTAAGTCACTGAAACAGAATTATATGGATGTAATTTATTGGAAACTTGCAGCTGTGGTCTTAATGCGATACTGAGAAAGAGACTGCATTAAATAGTTTAGTGATTTTCTGTCTGACTTACTATGGTCATGCTGGCTGCCTGTTAAGATCTTGCAGCTTAACAGGCTCCTCTACCCATTGTTAGTGGCCCTGTGTAAGGAGGGTGCAGAGCAGGCATGCAGTGTGAGATTATGAGTTGCTGACATAGTTGTGAAAGGCTTTCAGGCTCCAGCCTTATCAAAAACATGGTGGGGGTGGTCCATTTATACTGTAGCTGACTTGGCTGATAGCAAATAAACTTTCTAATGCTGAATGGCTGCTGATGCAGTGTTAATTCACTTTACCTGGTAAATAAAAGCCTTTGCAACTTCCTGGCAAGAACCACGGGAAGCCATCAGAGTTAAAAGGACTCAAGTGATTTAATGTGAATTCCCACCAGTGCTAATTATACCAGAATGCTGATGTGTCCGGCAATTCCTTGGATAAAGCTGACAGATTTTTACTAGGGATGACAATAGGGAATTTAATCTTATCAGCAGCATTTAGCATACCTGGAAGCTGTTTGGGTTTTGTTTTTAGATATTTTAGCAAGAGGAGTTGATTTTAACTCCTCTTTATAAAGACTCAACGTTTAACAAAAGAGTCCAGACAATTGTTAATGTACTTTTAAAACGATTTTAAAAAATGTTATTTGTTTCCGTTACATGAGAGAAAGTTGAATATTTTGGGGTACCAGGCTGTTGGATATGCAAGTATTTGAGCTTTAAAATGGATTGGAAGCCATGATGAATCATGTGCTGATATTTAAAGTAGTGCCTTTCGTCTGTACAGGGCAAATCATTGTGCTTTGTATCATCTAAATAGTTAATGGAAAGAAAAATAACTGCAAGTTAATGGTTTAAAGACAAGGCAGACTTACAGTTAACCTGCCTGTGCACTCAACCAGTTCTGCTGGTGACAGGACATCCATCCGACGCAGAGACAGTTGATGGATGAATAGATAGGCTTGTTTTTGCACACTTTCCCCTATCATCCTCGACTTTATCTGTATTTATGCTGAAAAGGTGAACAAACTTGCCCAGTGAGGGCTTTGTAAGTCGTTATTTGTCCCTTCATGAGGTATCTATTAGCAGAGCACTAACATTGTATGTGTTAGAGACAGTCATGGGTGAGAGGATAACATAAGCTGAGCACCAGTGTGCGCCTGTGTGTGTCTTGCTTTGTGGTGGGCATCTGTGCAGTCTTAGTTGTCATGATGGTGGGGGCAGCTTGAGGCGTCATTGTTAATCCTGAGACATGTCAATCAGCCATCTGTAAGGGAACAAGGTGTGTCTTCCATTTGATCACCTCAGGCTGCAGCTGTTTTTCTGCACTCAGGTAGCCGTGCGTGTGTGTATATTTATTAGAGGTTCCTGTAACCAGAGACTATGTGTGTGTGTGTCTCTGTAAAGCCACATTGACCTTCTCTTTCTCTCTGATCTCTCCCCCCACCCCCACTTCAGGGTGATTTACTCTGAGATAGGGAAACACTTCTACACGTGATTGTAGGTGTCTGCACACAAACACATTTATCAAAACATCTTGACCATGCTTACGTGCTCACATATCCTTCATTTTTTTTCGATTTTACTGTCTGTCACCGCACACACACGCACACACACAGATCAAGTGTCTCTGGATGCGATATCAGCTAATGCCAAAGGTTATCTGGTCAAATATCACAATGGTAGCAGCTCTACAAGCTGTCAGAAGCCACGTAATGGCGAGATCCCATTTCCAGGCTGCATGCTGTACAGAGTTGGATTAGTTTCCAGCTATTAATCCAGCTGGAATGATATCATAACATTATGCATCTTGTTGTACTGCCAGTGTAACACCATAGAGATTCCAACTCTCTGCTGGTTCATGTCCCCCTCAGGCTCATCGCCATACCGTTCAGCAGATGTTTAGGGGTGAAGGATCGGGTTCGGATTCGAGCCTCATCAATCCCAAAACTGGAAGCTTTCTACAAACAGAACAGTCGGCAACCATCACAGGTTTGTGTTTGTTTTGATCCTTATTCAGAGCTTGTATTTTAGAAGCTACAAGATCTGACAGTTCTGTATTTGATTATAGAATTATAGTGGAAACTAATAATTACATTATCAAATGAATGAAAAGATTGTGATAAAATAAAGCAGTTAACTAATAGAGACTCAAAGGACATAAACGATTAATGAAAATACTGTTGTTTTAATGAATTCAGAACGATAAGAGATTAATTTTCTTTGACATTGATTGGGAATGGCATTGATTATTGCGCTGATGAACTCCCACTAAATTCCCATGTGTCTCCTAAAAGCCTGTTTGTAACAATCACGAGGGAAATGTACTGAAAGGATGTGTTGGATACGTTTTCATCAATTGTTGTGTTACTGGATTATCTCTGAACAATAGACAGTTTATAAAGCAAAAGGTCTAGTTATGAAACAATACATTTTACTGTTTTTGTGGGAGCTCTGTTTCATTTCCTGGATCTGGCTCAAATTTCCTAAGGTTGCTCCGGGCAAAGATGGATGTACCGAGATGCTTTCTGTTGCAACATATTCAGTCCTCTTGAAATTAGAAATCTTTTTAAGTTCACTCTCAGAGTAACAGTTTTTACAGGCTTAATGACGGACATTAGTGGGGCTATGCAAGGCTTCAGTTTTGAGTTTGCAAAAATCAACTCAAGCTTTAGTGCTTAAGTAATTTCACCACCAGTATGCTGCCATCACTTCCATCGGCATCACTTCCTTTTATAAATGCTCACGGCAGTCAGACTTTCGAATATGCACCAGAATAATTTCATGGATGTAAAACTCTTCCTGCATCATTGCGAGTTTCTCCCATCTCAGTCAATGAAAAGGTGCCGACATGCAGCAGGATTTAGTTTCTCATGGGAGGCTTTCACCTGCCTCTTAGTTTCATTTGGCAGAGCAGCCCTGGTGTTTCTGTGCAGACGAGCAGGGCTGTTTACATGTCAGGACAAGACATATTTCAATATGTTCAATGAAGTTCTCATGCTTAATGAGCACTGTTCAGTGCTGTCTCTCTGTGCGTGCACATAAACACGTGTGTAGTATTTTCATGCACATGTGCCCAGACATATTTGCAAACCCCTTACTTTTCATGTGGGCTGGACAAACAGCTGATTTCTTAGTCGTTCTGGCATGTAAATCACATGCAGCAAACACATCATGAAATGAGCGCAGTAGGTGTTCCTTGGAAGATTCAGGAAGTGTTATTGCACAGCGCAGTCTGTTGAAAATGTTTCATCCACAATGTGGTGTCACATGTGTAAGAGGGTAACGTTTTAAACCAATGGTAAAACACAATTACTTAACAAATTCATTATTCATGATGAACTAATGCAGCGTTCAAATTCCTGCTGCTCATCATGAACTAGGAATGATCTTAGTTCATGTGATTACTTCATACTTAATAGATTATTAATTGATGAATTTTGATTTACTGTTAATTCACACATACATACATATGTCAACAAATCTGCCAGTTTAGATCAAAATACAGTTTAGTTCCAAGTCATTGGGGTTTTTTTTTAATACATGTTCCAAGAAGTTCTTGTTGGTATTGCTGTGGCAACTTGTTCTTGGGCAAGAGAAAAATATAATTTTCCCCCTGATATATTCATGCATCCGTCCATCCATCCATCCTACCCTCCATCCGTCCATCCGTCCATCCATCCATCTATCCATCCGTCCATCCATTAATCCATCCATTTTATCCTCCCTTTAAAAGAAACATATCTAAAATTCACTCCAATCAAAGGCAGCTGGAATGAACTTTAACTTTCTAAATAACATTTGGGTTTACAAAGAAAGCCTGTTTCTTCAGTTTTAAGAAAATGTTTACAATATCTTTGCAATGTAAAGTAAAATGTTAAATGTTTTGTTTTTTTTAAACCAGAAACAAAAAGAAATTAAAGCAGAGGTTGTCTACGTTTCCTCTTCAGTACCCACAGCTATACCAATATGAACTTTTGTATCCACATCTCACATAGACAAAAATCATTTGCATGGAACAAAATTATATTCTTGTCTAAACTTGCTAATTTGTTGACATATTGATGAATATATGAAATAACAATGAATAAATAATAGTTTTGCATTAGTGAAGTACATGATTTCTACCTTTATTCTGTAGTGTTAGCAGTACGGGTCTACGTATAGCCAGTGGAGCCAAATAATAAAATGTACATGTTGCTATTTTGCACCGACTCAGAATAACAAGCTTGTAACCATATAATTAAGTCTCAAAGGAGCTTTCAGCTGTAACAGAAGCCTGTGTTAAATGTGAAAAGTGCAGAAAGAGAGAAAGTCTTGCTACAGACTCATCCGCAGCACAAAGTTCAGTTTAAACTCATCTTTCAGTGTAGAAACACAATATAGCAAAACTTTTTGAACCTTTGTTGAGTTTGCTGTAAGTAAACCTGGCAGGTTTAGCATTTATGAGATAAAAGATGGCGGTAAATCCTATTCAAATGGTTTTATACATTTTCTGTTTTGCGCGTACACAGAGTGAAGTGGTGAGCTTGGGGAAGCAGTGTGGGCTCTCACAAAGAAAAATCCAGACCTGGTTCAGACACAGAAGGAACCAGGACCGACCCAGCAACACCAAAAAGTTCTGCGAGGCATCGTGAGCTGCTTTTTCTTATTCAGTATTTTGTGTCAAAATGATTTTTCCTATGTTCTATCTCTTTTTTATTTGGTATTACAAACATATTTATTCTAATATTTGTTATGTTAAAATATCTATTCATGGTGAGTAGCTGTGCAGGCAGAAAAGGGGACATAACAGAAATGGAAAAAAATGAAAGAAAGAAGACAACTTATTTTGTGTGTGTTTATTATATTTCCTACTTATTTATTTACTCATTCATTTATTTATTTATATTTTTGGAGGGGGTTGGCTCAACTTGTGTGATACATTATAAAGGTTGAGTAGCTGTGCACTGTGGTTGATTTCAATGTGAAATCACTTAGAAATGGTCTAAAGTTTTCCCCAAAGGACAGTAAGTCAATGTTATAGTTTGCCACAGTTTTTAACTGCATGGTTCAATTATTCCACTGATTGAAATCAAGCAGGGGTTTTTATTTGAATTGCTTTCAGCTCTACAGAATTATATTTTCTTGGTGATAGAGAGACCAATAAGCTGTTTTTGTGTGAAGTTTGTTTATTTATTGTTTGAAGATGTCCCAAAAGGCACAGAGGTGGAGAGATATAGGGGGATTCTGCAACTCAGGAGATGTGGAGGCAGCCTAACCCAGACTGCATGAAAGTAAACAGCAGCTGTTACAAAGTATCAGATACATGCAAATGGCAGTGAGTGCAGACTCAGCAAAACCCATTTTTTTATATTGAGTGATGTTTGCAAAATGGATGGTTTAATACTGGATGCGCTGTAAATTAGTTTTTGTTGTACAGTAAAGGTGAATATATTATTACAGATATTTATCTGGGATCAGCAGTGAAGAATTTGATTGGTGTACACTGAGGTCTATGTAGTGGACTTTTTTTCTACCAAGCTGTTAGTTATAGAGTATTGTTGCAGCAGTGATGAATCTTGAGTGAAGCATCAAGAAGTAACTGAAATGTTTTCTTTTTTTTGCTGTAATCTGTAATCATTGCTTTGTTCCATTTCACTGGTGCTTGCTAAGAAATAAATAAGAAATCATCTGCGTACAATCCAACTCTAGGGTGTTTTTGTAGGGTACAGTGTTTGGGTTTTGCTACTCTGATTAAACTGAGACTGTAGTCCTCAACAACTGAAACCACTTCTCTGTTGGAATGACCGGAATCATTGAAAAGAAAGGATCTTCATTTAATCTGGTACTGTAGGTCCTATAAGCAAGGACTGGACCAATCACCTTTCACTGTTTTAGAAGTGTGCAGTAAATAACTCGCGGCAGATAGTTCTTGATGTTTCCAGGCCTTATTGTGGGGTCTAAGGTTGCTTTAATAATTCTAAAGCCAACTGCTGTCTGTCCTGAAACTTAGATTAAAGGTAAATGTCATTTTTGTGCTGATCATTTTATCATTTAATTGAAACTTCTGACAGATGGCAATGTTTTTTCTGTCTTTGCAGCTGGCGCTTTGTATTCTACCTTGTCGCATTCACAGGTGGACTCGGCTCACTCATTAATGTAAGTGTGTCTTTCCAAATGACGAACATTTTTTGCACTTAATTACACCAATATAATATGTGTTACAATGAATGATATGTTTTGTTTTTGTTGATGAGGTTAGATGATAAAAGGAGTGGAGTTTGTTTTATTGAATGAGTTTTTCCTGGATCTTCCAGACACCATGGTTCTGGGATCATAGAGAGTGCTGGAGAGGTTATCCAAAACAGGTGAGCTGCAGATAATATGATATAGATATTTTCTAAATTACTTTTTAATCAATCTTTACAAACCTGGTCAATTTTGTGTATACTGTGCATCAATTTAAAAACACAGTTTAACTCAGGCAGGCTCAGATAGATCCTGGATGCATCCAAAGGAGAGTGGAGGAGGAGTTTTGAACATGGATGCAAATTTGTCTTTTGCTAAATCTTTTCAGCATCACGAACACAAACTGCATTCAAATGGAATTACAAGTAAAACGGCTGAAATAGCTGTGTGAGGGATCCTTAACAATCCTAATGGCTTTACAGGTGAGGCTGGTATGGAAAATGTCTGTGAGGGAAGTTAATGAGGACACCAGTGTCCTTGCTGATCTTTTTGCAAAAGGCAAAGCAGCTTCCGTACCACGCCGGGATGCAGCCATTTGTGGGATGAGTATGTGGGATGAGACACTTACAAACTTTCCCTGCCAATAGTAAGCTGATAAAGTGGGTAAACAGCTTTTAGAGGAGGCAGTGTGATGGTGTTCGGCGGCACTTTGTCATCACTAGAGATTAGTACTAGTAGAAGAATGGGATGCCATGCCACATCACTGTGGGACCAAGCTGGTGACCAGTATGAGGAGGTGCCAAGCTGCTGTGGTCGACCACATGCTACTGAGGCTTCGCTTTGTTTGAGGTTTCAGCTCTGCTGCTCATCCTATAAATGCATTTTCCGTATATTTATATATAGCATAATTTAAAGGGGAAATAACTAAGCTGTAAAAAGGTGTAAGATTTAAAGCCAAACAGCATCATTACAACACTAAAATGTACAAAATGCTAATTTCCTGACATCTTGTGCTGGGATTATCAAACCAGATGTCACCTGGAACCAAACAAGATGTTCATTATTTATGAGGTTGAACGAAAATTTACATTCTGCAGACACAGATTGGTTAATGTACCCTCCCACTCACCCCTCATTTATTTTAAAGAAAAGCTGCTTTTTTGCACATCCAGAGTTTTATTTCACCATCAGTTTGGAAACAAATATCTCTGCTGTACGTTGGTGACAGCAAGGTATGCCTGCATGTCGACATTCTTCTCTGGAAGCCAGTCTTCTGCTTGGGGTCATGGCCTGGAATAGAAAACCCTAGAATAAGGAAAAGTTTGCCTGCTGCTCTCTGTATCAGCAGCGTGACTGATTACAGCTCTTGCAGGCCACACTGCTTCTCACTGTTTCCTTTTACGCGTTAAATACCTCAATCCACTTCCTACCATTGTGTTCCTGCGAACACTGAGAGTTGTGATTTCTGCAGGTGTTTATATTTGACATAGTACGGCACAGCTTCCTTTGAGTAAAATATGTCCCGTTTTTAAAGCAGGGTGGGACTGATAAATGTTCAAAGAGGGACTTTTCCAGCTTTTCTCTTCAGCTTTATTTTATGCTTTTTCTCGCATGAATCATGCAGCTGGGCAACAAATGCTGTGCAGTGTGGAATCCAAAGAAGTTTTAGGACAAAGGACTCTTTTTGGGGATCACATTACTCCCAACTCCCCGCCCCAACTATCCAGTCTTTTCTCAGCAAACATTAAAGCTAGAACCCTCATATAAGTGCTGATGTAAACTTTGCGTCTCTTAAAGTTGAGAAGTTTGTACCTTTTCATAGAGCATTTCCTGAGCAGCTGATTTCTGCTGAGAAAAGCTGATGTTTAAAATGCTCCTTTTTGATACACTAAATATCAATGTTCACCCACTGTTTTGTTCTTCCTCTCATTCCTCAGCCTGTTGCTGATGCTCACTACTGGTATTACATACTGGAGTTGAGTTTCTATTTGTCCCTGCTGCTGTGTGTCTCTGTGGATGTCAAACGAAAAGTGAGTATGAGTTTGCCAGATATACTTTTCACCACCACTATCAAAAACAGGAAACACATCATCCTGTTTTTGACTTTTTTCAAATTCCCAGTTTAATCCAAATGTCGTTTTTCTCTACACCGACTGAACTTTGTACAGATTATGAGCTGGATTATCTGATATCACGGCATAACTTTGCATTGCTCTTGTAGGCAGCTTTAATAAGAGATTATCACATATTTGAAATTCCTTTGAAAGGGAAATAAAAGAGCAACTTCACCTAGATTCATGCATAACTGACTGTACTTATTGAGTTTTTGTTTCACATCCATGTTTCTGCATCAAACAAATCCATGGTATCAGATTTCCAACAAAAGTTTTCAGCTCCAGAGAATCTATGTAAATCTGCATTTCCTGTGTTTGGATGGCCGGTTCGTGCTTGTTGGTGATACTTAACAACTTCTCCATATTGTGTGTTCTGTTCATTGACTGATAGGATTTTAAGGAGCAGGTGATTCATCATATCGCCACCATATTTCTCATTGGTTTCTCCTATTGCGGCAACTACGTGAGGGTGGGTACGCTGGTGATGCTGGTGCATGATTCTTCCGACTTCCTCCTCGAGGTAAAGCGCCACACCTTTATTCAAATGACAGCCGACAGTCAGTTTTACTTACAGAAAACATGCTTCCTCGTTTCATCTCCCCTTCTTCAGTTATTGTACAGACATTTCAGAGAAGTAATGACGCTAAAGCTTTCACATATTTTTTTTTGTACGCTGGAGTAAAGGAAAGGAGGAAATGATGTGAGGTGAAAGCTGGGGAAATTTTCCTGCTCTGATTACAAATACTGCTCAAAGGTCACAAGGAACTTGAATTGTTTATTTTTGGGGAAATTTCTTTGTCGCAAGCTTCATTCTACAGTGTCATTAATAGAACACAATCCCTCCACAACACCCAGATCTGTAATATCTTACCCGACAGTCACCCAGCCAGACATTTAAACTGTCCGTGGTTTCATGAGGTGAATTTTCCTGGGTGTCATATATCACTGATAACATCTCTAAATCAAGGTTGTCAAATCTCAGAGAGGAGGAACAATGCAGAGCTAGTCATGTAACCCCAGGCGTGACTGTGATGTCTGGCCTGTGATAAGAGTACAAGGGTTTGTTTTGTGGGCCTTAACTTGATTTTCATTTGCATTCAAAAGCTTTAAAAGCCTCCAATTTAGCACAGGACTGAACCTGAACTATTTGGATATTTCTTTATTTGGTAGGTATTTGATTTTTGGTTTTGGCATTCAGATATTCATTAAGTTGACATATGTAAAAGGATATCATTTTATCTTGGATGCCTGCCAGCATGCAGGAGCAATGAGTGCCATGGTTCCATTTAACTATCTGTCCTAAACTTATTTATGAAACACCCAGTTTCAAATCTAAAAGCTGGAAGCAGTATCCTGCAGCAGCAGGGTCTTATCTCATCACGCAGCTCTTCCTTTCTGCACCCTGTGATCACAGTAGCAGCGATTGCCAGTAAAATTGGCTGTTTGAACGTGCTGTGCTCTGCTGTCAGACTCCATAATCAGGCCTGCTCCCAGCAGAGCTGATCATCCACCAACCCCACAACAAAGCTAATCATTGTACAATATTATGTCATAATAAGTCATTTTATTTTTAACAACATACAACTGTGCATATTGTTTTTGTGTGTGTATATGTACAGGCGCTGGGTACAGGGTTGTGTGTATAACATGGATATCACATCCAGCTGCATATATACCTACAACACTGTAAATTTCTCCAATGAGGGATGAATAAAGGTCTATCTTTATCATTTAAAGAACATATTGAGAAAAAAAGAACATATTGAGGATTAAAGGACTAATGTCTCCACGGGATTTAGAAAAACTTGTCCATGCATTTATCTTTAGTAGACTGGACTACTGTAACTCTGTGTTTACAGGTCTCCCTAAAAAGTCCATCAGACAGCTGCAGTTAGTCCAGAATGCTGCTGCTCCAGTCCTCACTAAGACCAGGAAAGTGGATCATATAACACCAGTCCTCAGATCTTTACACTGGCTCCTGTTTCTCAAAATCTTGCTAGATGGTTTAGGGTCAAAATACATTCAGAAACTTCTGGTTTGTTATGAACCAACAAGATCCCTCAGGTCATCAGGGTCAGGTCTACTTTCAGTTCCCAGAGTCAGAACTAAACACGGAGAGGCAGCGTTCAGTTTTTATGCTCCTCAAATCTGGAACAAACTCCCAGAAAGCTGCAGGTCTGCTGGACCTCTCAGCAGTTTAAAATCAGGGTGAAAATATTTTCTATTTACCTTTACCTTTTATCAGTACAAGTGTCAATTAACTTCCATTTCTTCCATTTTATCTCATCTTCTTTGAGGGTCACCAAAAGTCACCAAATTGATGGACCTCAAGAACTGATAGTTCCAAACTGTGCCATAATGGTCCTTTTGGAAGCCATGCCTCTGTAGAGAACCCGCTCTAATTTTGTTCTTCTTCACTGTATCAGGCTTTACATTTGCAGAGATCATTTTCATGTATAGTATGATTTCATGGAGGTTTAGAGCTACGCCTGCATCATTCCAAAGAGATTTGCACATTCATCCTGAAAGCGTGTTTAGGCAAGCAGGAAACTTTTTTTATTCATGCTGTGCCATCTTCATTTACTGTTTACCAGTAACATATACTGGTATTTACACATCTCACCAAATCCCAAATGTGTTCCCTTTACTTCAACTGTAAAAGTATTTAAATAGACCGTTCAGTTGCAGCGATATTCTCATTTCATTATGAGTGTACAATTTTTGAGGATAGGTGAAAAACAGGGACGTTCCTCAAAGGTTCAGTGTTATTTGAAGTATAGTTTGATGGCAATTTAGTGTATTTTAATCTCTTTTTTGCAAATATTAACTGAAAAACTTATCTGCCTTTTTCTTGGCAAGTCTGCCAAGCTGTTTCATTATGCAGTGTGGACGAAGACATGTGACTCGCTGTTTGTTGTTTTCGCCGTGGTTTTCCTAATTACAAGACTGGTGGTGTTTCCTGGCAGGTATGTTGGCTCCAAACTGATTATTGTGTGCTTGTGCTCATTCTACTGTAATAGGTTGTTTTTAGTACATGGATGGTAGCTAAATAAAAAAATTGAATCTAGTAAATAAATCAAACCAGGTTTTTCTGCAGTTTAGGTGGCAGACCATGTTTATCGTCCCACTTAATTATTTGTATATGTAGCAATGACGAAAACTAAAGAAGAGAGACAAGCTGTAGCTCAGATTGTTTTGTGCTTGACGCTGTTTTCCAGAGTGATTCACTCAACCCTGGTGGTGTCTCTAGAGTTCTTCGACCCTTTTCTGGGTTATTACTTCTTCAATGTTCTGCTGCTAGTGCTTCAAGCCCTGCATATCTTCTGGGCGTACCTCATCCTGCGCATGGTGTACAAGTTTGCCTTCATGGGCAAAGTGAGTATGGTATAAACTGTTTAACAGGAGAGAGAGGTTGCAGAATTTACCAACCATAAAATTTTATTCCTAGGTTGAGCGTGATGAACGCAGCGATGAGGAGAGTGAAGTGGATGACAATGATGAAGAGGACGAGCCTGAGGAAGAAGGGGGGGAGTGCAGCTGGGAGCAAAGGAAGGGGACAATCAACTCCAAACTGGCCTCGCTGGCTAACAACTGTGTCCTGAACAATCTGACCAACCAGAGGAATATAAACAGCAGAATGCCTAAAGCCAGATAGTGGAGCAGTTCCTCTCACACCCACCAAGCCTCACAAAAAAGCTGCACCCCCTTCAGCTTCCTGGAAACAAACTCTTTCTGCCATATGATTCGTGCACACATACAGTTTGTGTGCATCCATCATGGTTCGTTGATGATTTCAGGTCATGGTAGGTTTTCATCCTGCTTTACTTTAAAAATAGGGCATACAAGCACAGATGATTGTAAATTTTAACCGCCAGCATGCAGTTAGGAAGAAACCCTATCATACCACTTGTAAAAGTAAGAGTAAATTTGGGTAAAAAGGAGACTCTGGCCCTGTTTTACTAAAGTTTTTAGCCTCTTAAAACATGCGCAAAACATGCTGCAGCTGATTTGTTGACCCGGTGCTCAGAGGATTGTCCCTGTTAAATGGGCAAAAATAGCACCGCGATCCATTTTGCATGTTTGCCTTGAATGAATATGTAATCTGGGCATCTCTACTGGGAGGAGTAGATGCAAATAAATGAGCTCTGCACGTGCAGCGTGATTAACTAAACGTGGAATTGATTGGCTGTTTTTGCCTCTATATTCAGCGCTTTTGAAAGGCAGGCATTAACTGGTTCAGGTATACACAAACTGCTGCAGTATGAATGAGAGGAAACAGTCCAATGCTGCAGGATGATTCACAATACTTGCTCATGAGCAGTGGTTGGTAATGGCTGCACTTCTGGAACAAAATCTTTTAGGGTTGTCACGATACCAGAAATTCAGTAGTCGGTGCCAATACCAGTGAATTTACACGATACTCGATACCTAAATCGATACCACGGCAAAAAAGTCCTTATTTCTTCAGGATA
>JBBDHI010000015.1:15336508-15350528 GCA_037177115.1 Craterocephalus stercusmuscarum
TCCAAAGTGTCAATCAGCACGAGGGTGAGTAAACAAATGAAGGCACATCATTCTGAGGGCGGAGTATTCCTTTAACCTTCTCACCTTTCTTCTTATAAAATATGCTCCAATGTTTTCTGTGCAAAAGAAAACAAAGAAGCTTCTTACAAGATAATTAGACCAGCTCTTGTCATGTAAATAATTACTGTACTACCTGGTAACAACAGCTGCAACATCTATATCTATTGATCTTATGAAATTGTTCCCAAATGATTTAAACTGCATCATGATTAGAATCTAGTCTGTGCTACTCCTTCAGTATCCCTTGCTGCTGCTTTGTCAAGATTTTCAGCATCACAAATCAATGCAGAAGAGTCCAGGTTTGCTCATTGCCTCTTTGGTATCTGTCAGCATCAGTTTTTAACCGACATGTAAAAGTGGTGAAGCAAAACTGTAACCCTACAGCCCTGCTGCCTAATGGTGCGTTCCTTTTAAATGTGGAAGCTGGGATTTATGAGCTCCCAAGTGAAAAAAAATAAAAATCAAATGGAAAAAACTCCTGCAGTGATATTCTCTGCTAGCCTCCCCAGGCTTTTCCTCAAACGGTTAAAAATGATGGTCGCTCCAACAAACTGTTGAGCTTCATCAGTACTCTGCATAGTGAGCTCTTCTGCTCTGAAGAGCTGGAATATCTTTTGATCAGAATCATTTAGCCTGATTTCTATATATATTTTTGAAGACCAAAAAAACATAAACTAACAACAACCAACAGAATGAACTGGATATTCGGTTGAAACTCTTTTGTTTTTTTCAGTGTCTGTGTGTTTAACTGCACCTTCAAGTGCTTATATGAACAGATTTTTACATTCTGTCAGCAGGCAAACAATTCCACTCAGCCCTTTCTTATTCTGGTGTTTGGCATTGCAGCAGTTAGTGGCCTTTTGGTCCTTTGGCAGCGTCTTCCTGTCTCCACTCACCCGATCCTCCTCCAACCCCCTTCAACAGCAGCCAGACAGCCATCCAACCCTGCCAGCTCTGGTGGGAGGCTGGCGACCGCTCCGTTCCAGCTCCTAAATCAGAGAGGCTGTGTTTAGATCCCCCATAGAGCACGGCGACACTTGCAATACGAGCACTGCTGAGCTCCACTCTTCCAAGATGAAAGAGGGATGTGCCGAGGAAGCTTTGTGCAGTCATTCTCATCCCTCTTAGTCCATTAAAAGCTCGATTTGAATCTTTCTGCTTTGGCAACCTGGCTGAATTCCCCTCTGCATGAGCTAATACCATTCTAAAAAAGGGAGGGGGAAAAAATACACAAGCAAAAAAAGGTGTTTTCAAAGATGCAAAATGCTCAAGAAAACATAAAAGAAGACTCTCCAAATGATACAGACGGAGAAACTCTGCACTTCTGATGATGTTGGAAGGGTCACATGGTAAAGTGCACCACTACAGGCTACATTCTTCGAAAGGAATTACAACTCCATGCAGAAAGTCCCTAAAGAAAATGCATGGAGGTTTAAGTGCACTATCAACAGAAGTGCATCTCCTTCCAGAGCCCTTCACTCACTTTAAAGCCATTTTCTGTCACTATTCCTGTTTTAGGGCAACCTTCGGGCCTTCCTGTTACTCTGGTGCACACGTGATCATTTTTCTACTTCTTATTCTCAATACACACATCTTCCCGACTTTAAAAAGCAACTCTGATGATGGCAGGAAACTTTTACACAAAGCTCCTGGGTCTTTCCAGTGAGGGTGAGACTTAGCAACTTAAATTACCCACGTTTCTGTCATAAAGAGTTTTCCATGCAGGCTGCCAAGGAACTATTTGCTTTGGCACCACTAGCATTTGACTCTGGCTACCAATGCACTGCTTGTGTGTGTGTGTGCATGTGTGTGTATGAAGTAAGATCTAATTCTTTAAGATGCCACAGAGACCTCCCACACTGCACAAACTTAAACAATTGTGCATCCCGAAAAAACAGACGGAAAACACTTAAAGTTGCGGAAAGCCGAATTGCATCACTTTGTAAAATGTTAAAGGGGCCATTATTGATGACAGAATAACCGGAAAACGGACTGAGGTTTATTCATACCGATTAAACCGCAGGATTAAGACGGCTGATGTGCAGGTGAAGTCAGTAACATACATTATGTATGAGAGACAAGAGCCAAAAGCATGTCTGCACCAATGGATCAGTGTTCGCAGTAAGCAGATAATAACTTGGTCCATGGAAGGACTTCTGGTTATCTGGCGACAGTCATGGACATCAGTCCTAACAGAGTCAGCCTGTGTGGTCTAATTCCACATGCGAGCTTCTGTAGCACACAGAAACGAGAACCTCAGTGCGCATACAGTACACGGTAAGAGCAGCTGAATATGGCGTTACATAACTGCAGATCAGTGTGTCCATGGTGACCCATTTTCACTGCCAAGAACACCCACACCGGCACCTGAGAGTCCGAACTGGACTATGGAGAAAAGAGAAAGGTGCTGTGGTTATTATGTTTTCTTTTATATCATGTGGTTGCCTGAGTAACCTGAGGAAGAGATGGCAGCAGGATGAACCTTCAGAACCTGGCAGAGACACTGATGTTGTGGGTAATTTTAGCTGGAAAACATCAGGTTATTATGTTCCAGCCGATGTCACTTTGCCACATACCTGCCTGAACAGACTGCGCACCCACATTAGGAATGATACCATACTGCAGTGATGACTTTGTCAGGATGAAATGCAGCAAAACTGGGGTTTCCATCTCAGCTTGATTTGATACATGAGTGCATTTTGATGGAAGGAGATCTATGATCTACGCAATATTAGGCATTTTGTTTGAAATTTCTTTATCCATTTAGGCAGGTACAGTTAGCACAAAAAGGAAATTTGTGTTTGGTGGATAATTTCTTTGTTGGCAATAAATCTTTACCACTGGATAGATGGATTATTTCCTTTCTAAATGGTGCTGCATTGGAAAAGAAAATGTATTTGTGGGATGAGCAGCGAAGGTGAGTATGTGGGTTGCAATGCATCTATAAAAATGTTGACAAATCTTTGCCAAAGCTAAACAGATTTTTCCGCAATAGACTCCTCTGGTCCTGACAACCCAGTGCCTGATCATCAGCAACACACATAATGTTCTCCCACATGAGTCCAGGTTCCGCCTGTAACAGCTGGATCACAGAGTCTAAGTGTGGAGAACTCATGGAGAACATCCATGTATCCGCTTTAGCTGGAGGCAGTGTGTGATGATGTCGGGTGGCATCTTCCTCACTGGAAAATAGAGGTTGACCGATATGAGAAAATACAGTCGGCTCCATCAGTTATATCAGGTCACCCATCCAAAAAGGCCGATGCAGAGATATTAAGATGAGCTTCTGCAACCAGTGGCAACCACATACATCCACAGTGTGGGGCCAAACTCCATCCTCCAGGATAAGGACACATGTCCCATATAGCAGGTTTCTCAGAGAAAACCTGGAATCTGGAAATGGAGAGAAAGGAGCGGCCTGCTTGCAGCTCTGGCCTCAGCCTCATTGAACACTTGTGGGATCAGCTTGGCCATGTTGTCCATGCCAGACAGACCAACATAACCATTCTGGCTGAGTTGCGACAATGACTGGTAGAAAAACAGGATGCCATCCCATATCAGTGTGTGACAAAACCGGTGAGCGGTATGGGGAGGAGGTTCCAGGCTGTTGTGGTTGTGTCTGGTTCTTCTCCTGTTTGTGTTTATTAATTTATTTTATTTCATTTTTAATTGCCAATTGCTTAAGTGCCAAACTGTCTTGTTTCTTCAGACTTCAGTTATTCAATACAATAAACACCACCAAACGAGAGTCAACAGCAGAATCAGCTGTTTGGTGTTGACAGAGAAGATATGAGTGTAAGCCACATACTTTGCTGCTCATCCCACAAATACATTTTCCTTACAAATGTGGCACCATTTAATGAGGAAATCATCTGTCTATCCAATCGAAAAGGAATTATTGCCAACAAGTATTGTGTTACATTGTGTTACAGCAGTCGTCTGGTGATAAGGACACATAAAGTTGTGTATCATCTGCATAACTGTGATAATTAATGTTAAAATTCTGTAATACCTGGCCTAAGGGGAGCATATACAAGTTGAACAGAAGGGGTCCATGACAGATGAAAAACAAGATATTCTCTCAAGGGAAATATGGATGAAAGCAGGAATTCTCATTTCCAGTCTTTATTCTGCTAATATAATAACCTCTGCGTAACAGCAGTAGCACAAACAGCAGATTAAATTTCAGAGAAGTGTCGCACTTCTTTGATAAGGTGCACACAACACAAAAAGTTGCTGTATTCAAATTCAAAATCAATGTGAAATTTATATTTAGCAATTAATTATACCATAGTTAATTAGTTGAGCCTAAACATTTTCATCACTGTTGTATTTGACAAGTTTGGCTGTGTGGACTGATACTCTCTTCATTACTAAGAATCCTTCATGCTGCAGTGGGAATGGAAAGAAATGAGATGAGCATCACTTATCTGGGGGAAAAATCAGGAAAATTTATCAGTAAAACTCAAACAGATACTATAACATGAGAATGTTTACTTTTCCCTGGAAGAGGCTGATCTCTAACAGCGCCGTGAATCACTTCCTGATACAGTGGAATCAGCACACAAGCACATGGGGCTAAAACTGGCCCAGCAGGACAGTCACCAGGCTACAGCTGACTGCAAAATGCAAATCCTGTGAGCACAAAGGGCGAGTCAGCACTAAGCACACTTCCTTTATAATCCATCTTTTCAATTCACCTGAGGCGTCTCTTGTAAGAGAACAATAGCCCTCCATCTGATTTCTACCTGGCTTAATCTTCCTCTGCGGAGGCGTTCTCACCGTGGCCCCCCACACAGGGACTTCCTTTGTTGAGGTACAACAAGAGATCAGTTGAACAGGTTGGAGTAACAATGACTCTCTGTCATCCCAGCCAAAAGTAAAACAGCTAGTTTATATATCTCACTTTTATAATCCATGTGAAATATCTGCAGGAACTGGCGTACTGAACGTACAAGCTGATACATGCCGCAGGCCTAGACTCCTCAGCTCTTCATCTATTGCTGATAAGAGCTACACACAACCTGAAATACTCCAATGAAAAAAAAATATTTCCAGGGTTCCAAGGAAGTTTTGTAAGCCGGCTTTGAAGCAGAGGCATGTTTTACTGCTGGCTATCTTCCTGTTATCACCTGGGGTGCTTGAAAGGACAAATAGAGGTTTTGTGTCGGCCAGGAGGAATGAAACTACACTCAGATAAGCAGTCGTATAAAACATTCCTTCAACGCATCACTTGTGAAAACAGAAAGACGGGGCGTGCCAAGGGTGTAGATTTAGAAGCGCATCTGATTCCCCACAAAGGGCTGAAAGATGAAACTGTCACATGAAAAATGAAAATGTTTTACTTTTTCCATTTTTTTTGTTAGTCTCCCAAAACAACAATATCCTTGTATAAAATCATCTGCGTGCAGAAGTGTTGCACTTCTTCATTTTGAAGACACCAGATGCAAAAGGTGGAAACTTCATAAGAGCAAAAAACAAATCCAAAACAACTGCTGACACAGAGTCCATCAAACTAAAATTTGTCTCCGAGTTTTATGATGTTTGCCTGCATGTCTGGCTCTGTGGAGAGTCTATTTGTTTAACTTTGCGGTGAGAGCAGCGTCTCGTACAGAATAACAGCAGCCAAGACTCCGGGCTTCCTGCAAAAAAAAAAAAAAAAAATACATTACATGAAACGCCTCCGGGCTGCAAAGCGGTCGAGCCGAGGTGGATGGGAGACACCGGACGAGAGGGGAAGGGACAGGGAGAGATGAAATGGGCAGAACAGTGGAAGGAATGAGGCAGAAACAAAGGCAGGGAGAAGCAGCCTGGAAAAAATAATTGTTGAGAGGAGACAAGAGGGAAGCCACTAATGACAGCGGACAATAAAAACTGGCCACTACTGTAGCGTCGGCCCGCCAGAATGACAATAAGGCAGGAAGCGGCAGTCCTGCTGTTAGCGAGGTCTACAGAGGGATTGAACAGCCACAACCACAAGGCCTGAAAATAGAGCTTTGTCTGGGAGTAGGCTGTTATTAGCTCCTCTAAACATGGGGTCAATAACACTGTTATTGCACCTCCTAGACACTGAGAAACGGCTCGTCAGCCAGCTAATTGGGTGGTCGGGATTATTTTTATGAGCGGTGGATAAAAACCTCAATAATGAAGCTAAATTATATGTCAAGCGTTTGCAGTCTTGCCTTTGTCCTAAACAAGAGATCCAATTATTCCACAAAACTACTGCTTCGAAGCTCACACCGTGATAAAATTCAGACAAAACAGTTTCATAGCTTTTTATTACTAAATTTCTCTAAGGCAGCAGTTTGTGCTCACAGATCTCTAATGTGGCGAGGTGAAAAAAAAAAAAATAAGTACAAACATCAGTTTTGCTACCGTTGTCATCAGACATGTCTTGGTAAATAAAAGTTTACAGACAATAATAATAATATTATTATGATTAACATTCATTTTCCCCTTCAAGTATGCTACTATCCAAAGTGACTAGTGTAAAATTGGCCGAGGAAATATAATATACTCATGATTATTTACATGTTACAGGTCCAAAAGGTGTGCCAGTGTGTGGGTGGAAAAACAAACAAAAAAAAAAAAAAAAAAAAAACTGGAGACAATTCAGCTCAATTTGATTCCAAATACAGATACACAAATATACATACACACACGCACACAGTGATGCGACTGACTGGCTTCTGAATGACACAACAGAGAAAAATACATGAAGCATCTCAGTACAGCAACAATTAAGACTTCATTTGATCAGAACAGTGGCAGCATCCACTTTTCTTTTTTCTTTTTTTTGAGGTTTCAAAAAGTCTGGAGCAGAACTAAAGTGCTCTTACACAAGTTTTCCTGTTGTGTGTCGGCTCTCCTTCAAAATTAAAAAACTTAAATGTGGGAAACTGCGCCCATGAAATTTCTCCTGACCCTGGAAAATTAAGTTCCACAAAGAAATCCCAACTCAAAGTTCTGCTTTCAGCCATTAGACACGGTCCTCATCAGCAGATGGAATTTCCTCAGCTGTCACGGAAATAGATCTGTTGGCAAGCAATAGTAAGAGCAGTCGTGATATCAACAACATTTTTACAGTTTTGGATTAAGTTAGCGGAAACAGATGAGGGGGCAAAAGTTGGAGAATTGGGCCTTAATCTTTAATTATTTAGCCAGTTTGTAAAAGGATTCCACCTTTTACACTTGTGCCAACATAGGCAATGGGGGTTGATCCATATACATTAACCAAAACAGTGTAAGGGTATGAGAATTAATAATTAACACACTAGAATCCTGGATACGACATTTTGAAGCGACACAGAAAGATGCCGGATATGAAGCAGGATATGAGCGGACTACAATGTTCTGTAAACACACTGCTTGCATACACTGTTGGATTGCTTGTTATTTGAGTAAAAAAAAAAAAAAAAAGAGTAAAAACACTTTGCGGACGACCACACAACCAGCGTAATGTCATCAATCCTTCATGCAGAAGCAGAGACAGACAGAGTCAGCTGAACGTTTCTTTGGTTAAACCCACTGAAACAAGCCGACTTATTGGTTTATCTGCTACACGAGCTCATTAAGCAAACTACAGTCAACACAGTCAATGCAGCAACATCAACACATACCAGTAGATTAAAATACAACTTTGATTTCAGTTCTTTTATACAACAGTGACAAATGATTCATAAACTACAAGGATTCTCCAAAGAGGGGGTACCACACTGTACGTACACACCAGCGTGTGTAGTTCAAATGCATACACATAATCAACAATATTCAATGGGCTTCTGCTTAATTTTGACATCTTGCTCATATAAGACTTTTTGTATGTATAAGCGGGCGACCAAAGCCCAAATCATCACCTACAGTATGTACAATATACATAAAATACACAAAACATGCTCTAACTCTAACTTGTGACTTAAGCATTTTTTTATGTAAAGGAAAAAGAAAATCATCCTTTTTTCTTTCAGAAATGAAATAGAAGATCGTTCTACTTGCAGAACCACTGCGCCCGTCACAGCTGTCTATTTAAGACCAACTAATGAAATGTCATTGATATTAAAAAACACACAATGCCGACAAGACCTTTCATCCTCAACTCAGAGTGCCATCTGCATACTAATCTGAAATATAGACCAGTCAGCGCAAGAAAAAGTACCCTGACAACAAAGTGTCATATCGCCAGTGAAACGAGCTTTTAAAAACACAACCTGTCAATCACATTAACGTTTAATTGGATTTATAAAAATAGCACAGCAGTGGACTGAGCTGTGTGAGCACCAACGTTACACTGCTGCAGTTGTGCCGGGTGCTCTGGCATCTCCTTTTAATATGTATAGACAGCATAAATACAGCATTCATGTGATTCTAGGACTGCTCTGAAGTAGGAGGACTTTTCCTCAGCCACACCACGCCGATTTCTTTCAACACTTGTGGTCACATATTTTTCCCACTGCACTAGAAAGACGCTAAAAGACCGTTGAATAATGTCCTTAATACACAGCTGTTATCTTCCAATGTATTTCTGATTAACTGTTTAAAGGCCACCATCCAGTACACTGAAGTAGCTTAAAGTAAAATGTTCTAAAAAACACAACTGTGTTAAATATTAAATGTAAAGTACGCTTGCTACTGATTTGGAAAAAAATAGAAACAATGATGAACAAGATTAAAGGGACACTTTTGGGAAATGCATCTCATACGAGACAATAAGGACCATAATCACATCTGCAAAGTACCAAATGTAGCCACGTGAAGCTACTTTCCTGTGTGTCTAACACTTCCAAACTTCCAAACATTAAAGCCTGAAAGAATTTTAATGCAAGTGCCTACTCACACTTGCAGATTTCAGCCATAACTTATAAAAGATGTGATCTTTTATGGAACAGTTTAGCTGCATGCCATTTAAAAAGCCAACAGCCCCAAAGTCAGACTGTATGCTTTCTTGGTTTTTTTTTTAACAGAGGCAGATAAGAAGCCAAACTCTCACATAATTTAACCAAAATAAATCAAAATGAATCATTATTACAGTTAGGCTGGACCATCAGCTGCAATACTACAGGTGTAATCCACAGTTTATGTTTTCTGTAATGAGCATAATTAAGACAAGTACCAATGGCAAAATCAAATGAAGCTGCTATGAAACTCTAAGCATGTTTCGCATTACTGTACAAGTTCCTTCATTAGTCTGGAGTATTTACATTGTGCAAATGGAGCAACAAGCAGAGCTGTTTCATGTTGTTCCAGGTCCAGAAGCATGCCGCAAAGGCAGGACTCCATCGCTATTCACGCTTCATTAAACTGGCCTGACTGCGCTCCTCTCCAGGAAAAGAACCCACAGCTCCTCTTCCTCACCGCTCCATTCAGTCACATCCCATTCAGCTCTCGTGGCTTTTGTCTTTGGATTGATTAAAACTTCCTCTCAACTTTTTTTTTGTCAAAAAAAAAAAAAACATGCTACAAAACCTTTATTCTCCCACAAGTTACCTCCCCATACTTGTGATTAAATAAAATTTTAAACTAAAAATTTAATTAAATACCGGCAGATTCTAAGCGAATGTGGAGTAACCGTGTTAAAAGATAAATGTCCTTCAATATAATGTTGAGTTGTAGATTTCTCTGGAAGTTACTGCAGCTGTGCTTTCTGCAATAACAACGCTGCTGCCCACATCAAGTTGGAGGTTTTTCCTTTAAATGAGCCTTGTGGTTGCCTGTGGATCAGTAACCACCTCATAACTGCTTCTGTTACGGAGTCGGTGATTGTTCGGGGGGAAACTGAAAATTAAAAAAATATAACGTCCTCCTTGTTCAGGTCTTCTGTTGTGACGGTGTAGGGTGGTGGGATGCTGTGGCTGAGCCCATGAACATTTGAACTGAGGCTCTGTGGCTGAAACTGCAGCGATGTGGGACCTTGTGAGAGTGGAGGCACGGTGTGAGGCTGCGTGGAGGGAACAGGGGGCTTCTGAGCATTTTGAGGGTGGGAGGAGGTGATGCAGGTGGCGGGATGGGGGTCTGGTCCAATGTTTTCTGGAGGACTCAGGTGATCTGTCAGACACATAAAACAAAGGTCATTAGAGAATAAAGGATTTCCGTGTAAATAAACAGAAGCTTAGTCTGCAGCTGCCTTTAAGCACAGTTGGGTTAATTCATCTGAAGTGCAATAAATCACATAAAATCCTGTCAATGCTTTTTTTTTTGTTAGCCTTGATTGTGAGAGAACAGGATTAAAATGTCTGAGTCAGCTGTACAACTGGCCATTAATCAAAGGGGAGCATGTGAAATTGATAGGTGTTTACACAGGGCGAGGCAGGCTTTACAGAGGAATGTGATCGGGCGGGGTCAGGTTTGCCCAGGTGAGGACACACATCTCCCATTTGTGTCTGTGAGAACTACAGATTAATAATGCAGCAGAGAACAGAGACAAGAGGAGATTGTGTTTGGGTGCACTCAGATTGAAGGAAGGAAGAAGGGGGGGGAGGGGCAGAACGTACCTGTGTGATGATGCAGCGTGTGGGACTGAGGAGCCGACAGAGGGAGCTGCTGATGGGGGCTGATGGAGCGCTTGGCCTTGAGGGCGTTGTCCTCTCTGCCTGACAGCTTTAGAGGAAGCATCTGCTTCATATCCAGCGAGGCTGAGAGGAAGAAGAGGCTGGTCACTGAATGGCAAACTTAGATTGCACAAGTAAAAGTAAACTGGAGCAATCCTGCCATCCCTTTGATGAACAGTTGGTTTATCCAAATTATACAACTAATGCAATTCTAAGGGCGACCTGGTCAAGCTGGACTCAGGCAAGAAGAATTAGCCAGAACAAAATCCATTGTTACACATCAGCCTCCAGAAAGAGAGCAACACTCATGATGCATATTTAAATGGACTCAATGATTAACAACTGATGCACAAACAAAATATTAAAGGAGCTATACCTGATATTAAGCCAGGCCATTTTAGTTAGCGAAAGCAGCTAGTTTTTTTTAGCTTTGGTGTGACGCTCTCTCTGCCAATGGGGTTAACTTCCATAACTTCCGGATTCCCTAGGGGAACGCTCTTACTGGCTGATCGGAATCTGGAAATTCTGGAAGTTAACTCCATTGGCAGAGAAAGAGCGTCACGCTAAAGCTAAAAATTAGCCGCTTTCGCTAACTAAAATGGCCTGGACTTGTGAAAATGTGCAATCAGTAAGTTCTTCATTTTTATGGATTTAACCTCTTTTACCACATAATATACAGCGTAGAAGCCATTTTTATTAGAAAGATTAAGATAATATCTGGTATAGCTCCTTTAACGTGTTTCAGAGGTCTGACTCTAAACAAGCACAGACAAGCATAAATGCATCTCGTATCCTTCCCTTCAGCACATATTTGGCACCATTTCCAAGAGTGACTGAAACCTTGCTTGCATCTCGGATACATATCAATGTCTCCCACAGGCTGACAGCTCTGACAGCATCAAATCCAGTCAGAGCTACATTTTTTGTTGACATTTTTCATTTCACTTTATGAAAACCTTTTGTTGTTGTGGAGTCATTAGGCGTTGGTTCATCTGAACGTTTTTCTGAAGCCTGTCCTTCAAATATTCATAACTTGACTGTACAAGTGCGAGTCCTCACCGTTGCTGTCGGTGCGATGTGATGCTTTGCCACCCTTGCCTCCTTTCCCTTTGCCGCTGTTGATTGCTGCCAGCTTGGTGGGGATCTGCTGCTGCACCCCGACCGCTTTGTGCTGCTGGTTGGTGGTGCTGAAGAGATGGAGTGGCACTTCTGTTTTCAGTGGCAGCGGAAGAGTAGAAGAGCCCGTCTCTCGCCGCAGCGCCACTTCAGGGCGGTCGGCGTAGTCAGCTGGCGAGACGGACAAGCTGGCACGCACCAAGGGTTTCTGGGGTGCAGGAAAGTCAGAGACATTGGCGGAGCTGGTGAGGCCGGACGATGAGAGGAGCTCCCCATTCAGACTGCCAGACAGAGGAGCCACCTTGAAGAAAGAGAAGACTGTTTATTATTTGCTGGGACATGACTGAGGGCTTGTTCTTGTTGCAAGTATCATCTTAAAAGACTTCAATTTCGGCATTTCAGTTCAAAGGGTGGCTTCCAAAGCCTGAACTATAATTATCTGGGTCTGTGGTCCAACTCGGTCTGGAATAAGAGTGGTGGAAGATCATGTTTGTTTGTTGTGTGTGTGAACCATATGGGTTCTGTATGGGAGCAGTTTATTGGGAAAGGAAAAAAATGGAATTAATTTAAAAAATGGCATCACTAGGAAAAAGAAGCAGCAGATAAACAGAATAAACTGCCTGTATGACAGCAAGCCATTATGGGCTGCAGTCTGTTTAGATGAAGGGGTCATGGGCTACAGAGCTGCTGAGCTTGCATTCTGGCACATTTTCAGAAAGCTTTAGATTTTTTTTCTATTTTAACTAAACCCTTATTTCAAGGAAGTTCAAGCAGAACATGCATACACATACAAAGACAAAATGAGAAAAACAAAAAACCTAGAATACACCCTGTGTACATTAGGGTGTGCATAACAAGACTAACAGCTCTGTTGGATAAGGAGGGAAACAACAAAACGGCTCTCACAACACCAGAGGATGAAAGACAGGCCGCATTGTCCGCCAAATTACTACAACGATTAAAGAAAATCTAGAGACCAAGTCGGTGTACTAAATTCAATTAGGGCCAGAGCTGATATTTCTGCAATCAACTCGGGCCTTTTGCTTTTTTAAGTTGGGACAAAGTGCATACCTTAAAGTTTAGGAAGATATTTCCTTCAGATTATATGTCAGTACTTACTAGCGATAAATTGTGTGTTGTCCTCTCTTGAACAGACATATTCTGTAACTGCTCATACTTGAAGCCATTTCTATTATCATTTAATAAATAACCACTTTCCAGGGGTGCATTTGATTCACTTTTAGAGTCAATAAGGAAATGTAATTAGAAACACAAAGTGCATGATTTTTCTCAGTAGCCGTTTGTCACCACAGCAGAGAGACAGATAAATGCTGTTTTTTCTAAACTATACATATATTTACTCAAATACAGGCTGCAGCAACAGTGCTAAATGTTGTGGAGTTCTTGAAAATAATACTCTCAAAATAAATAACATGTTAATTTGATCCAAGAGCTACTGTTATGGTCATTTAG
Source organism: Craterocephalus stercusmuscarum (assembly GCA_037177115.1). NCBI lineage: Eukaryota > Metazoa > Chordata > Actinopteri > Atheriniformes > Atherinidae > Craterocephalus > Craterocephalus stercusmuscarum. Next base: position 15,349,702 of record JBBDHI010000015.1, read on the forward strand.
AAGGTAATTACTTTATATATGAGGTACATAGTTTAGAGGAGTTTCAGCTGTTTTAGCAGCTCTTTTCATCCTCTGCCTTCATTTTAGCTACCGTTGCTTTGGCGACCCAATCCTCCCGCCCCCTGACTGATTAAAACTGGTGTAATGTGGGCAACTGATAATAGTTCCTATTATGCATTACTAATACTAATCCCTGGGCAGGAGGTCAGTAATACTGCTGTATTGTAAGAAAAACACTGGACTGAGTGTGAGACCTGTGCAGATGACAAAAACTCTCTCTGATGTGGGTTTCTGGCTAACTTTGCAAAACTTTAAGATGCACAAAAAGTAAACAAGTCCTCTTGAACGGAGTGCTTCTTAGCAGCCCTTCAGCCTGTAGTATTACAGGAAACACTGAAAACTTGGTTGGTCAAACTCAAAGAGAATCATTTAACTCTTACATAAAACAGATAAAGGCATTTTTACACATTGGGAGTGACATAATTTGAAAATATTCCACATTTTTGATAAATAAGTTAGAGGATTTGTCAGTTATTAAAATGACTGTTGAATAATTTGGTGAGATTTCTGCATACATATTTCAGCCTAGTGGTGTTACTGTATACAGAACAGTATTTGCACTGACTGATCCTAAAGGGGAGGAAAGCATAACTTTCACCAAAGTGGTGAATAGGTGTGGGACAATACATCGATCTGCATCGATACATCGATCGTGAGTCAGTCATTGGTCAATGATTCAATGATATTGATCCAAAATCCTAACATCGGCCAAAAATCGATAGAATAACCAGTTATCAAACGCACTTTTATTTTGAAAATATTTTCTT
>JBBDHI010000015.1:15379674-15407801 GCA_037177115.1 Craterocephalus stercusmuscarum
ATGCTTTTAGTTCAGTGAGATTGTGTTCTTTTTATTGTGCCCACTGATTTTTAAATAATCTTTAGTTGCAGACAAGGAGGGACTAGGGAGAATATGGCCTCACCTTTGCTATTCTTGAAGCCATCCATTAAAGATTTTAAGAAGTGATCCTCATTTCTGTTTCTCTTAATCTGTTTTAGCTTGTTCTGTTTATATTTGTTATGTTCCCTTTCTAGTTTGTTTTAATTCTACAGTTAAATGTCTTGTGTACCTTGCTGGTATGTCTTCTGTAAAGCACATTGAGTTATCTTGGACATAAAATGAGCTATACAAATAAACCTGCCCCGCCTTGCCTTTTGCTGAAACCATCCAGACGCAGACAGTGTGATGTCTGCTTAACATGGTTTGCCGATGTTCAATGTTATCAGTTTTTGTCTTTGCCGGTCAAATATTCATCACGCCGCTTGCTGAAACACCAGCCATATGCGTGATCAATCCACCTCTAGGATAATTGTTTTGATGTTATAGTCATGATGTTCTGTACCTTTTTTGTTGTTTTTAATTGAAACCTACCATTGCTCCTGCAGACCAAAGACTGTGTCTTATCTACATCATCCCACAGGACTTGTGTCTAAAATGCTTACAAAGTGCTGCTTTAGCTGTAGATTTTCCTTATTGCCAGTCTGAAAGTCTTTCTTCTACATTTTCATGTAAATTTGATTTATTAGGTAGTAAATCACAACATGCCATCTCAGGAAGTTTCAGGCTTTACAGTTAAAAAATGTAACTAAATTTGCAGACATGGAATCTATAACCAGGTGACATTGCAGTTACTAGTTACTAGTATTGTTGCAGTAAAAGTAAAAAACATTATTAAGAGCTGCTGTTATACCAACTGTTTATGTTTTAGTTTTTCACCATCTGACGAATATCTGCGCTCATTCATCTCTACACAGACAATGATGTAAGAAGTGATCTGACGTCAACACCTCTGTAGCTTTAGTTACAGGAAAACGACAATGAGGACGGCACTTACTCATTGAAGAGGAACTCGTACCAAGTTAGACTTCCTGAATCTTTGGCCTCTGGTCTATTGTTTCGCTGTTTCGCCCTGTCAGGACAACAACACAGGTTCATGCAGAGTGCATATCAGTTTCAACAGAGTACATGCACAAATATAAAATATTTGTTAGTGATGAGCATGTCACAGAAGAAAAGAAAAACATCTAATTGGAAGGTGGCTCCTGGTTTAGTGAAATTTTTACAGGCTGTCCACTCACACTTTTGTGGCAATTAAAACACTTCCAGCGACCAGTAGAACCTTGAAAGGATTGTGACATACAGCACTGTGCCAGTGCACAGACACATGCAAACCTACATGCACATAAAAGAAACAACAAAAAAAAACATGCAGGGATTCACAGTGACATGTGCACAAACCCAGCCACACACGCCCATACGCTTCCTTGTCACAATGTGGCTCTCCTGCTGCTCTGAAAACTGTCAGGTCGTTAGAACAGCAGCAGGAGCATGCAGACCTCCCTCTCCTGTTTACTTACCCGTGGTACAGCTTTAGCTCCTGCAGAACTTTCTGTACCATCAGCCTAAGACAAACAAAACACTGACACTGAGTGGTGGCTGAGAGAGGCGAGGAGAGAGCAAGACTGCTGGGAACTAGGTGTCAAATGGTGATTTACACAAGTATCCTCCCTTGTCTGCTGCCTCCACACAATTGCCAGAGTACACATATATATTACACACAGGCACACACACATATAGACTTAAGGGCCATCTAAGGAGCTGGAGAAGAGACATGTGGGAGGGGGAGACTGCAGACATACGACATGGAGCAGAAGTGTCAGAATTGGGAAAGTCCCTCTGTTATATGGGAGTTACGTAGCTGTAACGGACTATTTACAACTACAGAACAGTGTGTGCACGAACTATTCAAAAGCCGCAAGTACCATCTACAGTTACTTCCTATAAATCAAACCAGAGCCGTATCCTTTTTCTCTTTCAAGCATCGTTAAGTTTGCACTGCCAGTTCGATAGAAGCATCTCCAGGAAACAAGGTTTATGCTCCTCATACATGTATATTCCATGTCATAAGGGGCTGTGTACCCTTTCTCAGGTTGCAGGTGTAACTGATGATAATGTGCGCTTACATGTGGTTCTGTCCCTCGGTGGAGTGGAGATTCTCTTCAGGGTCAAACTCTGCCACTGCAGAGAAAGACAAACATATGAAGTAGCTGCTTGAACAGTATAAAGCACACAAACCTCTGCAGGCTCTAAATGGAGAAACACCCCCCCCACACACACACACCTCCTGCAGCCCTGGCGGCCTGTTTGGATGTCTGGACAACACGAGAAATGTGCGCAGCACGGGAACATTCATCTGTAGCAAGGATCTCTGAGCGGGAGTACAGCTGTTTGCCAGGAACACCAGTGGCCTGAAAGAATAATAAACACACATATACGTCTCACGCACATCTGGTCTGTTTTACGTCCGCTCCCCAACATATAGTAGTCATGTACTGAGATTCGTTTTGTTTCCAGTGGCCTTTACTGAGTGTCAATCTACATAACATTTACTCTTTTTATTTTCTTCTCTTTTTTTTTTTATGTAAGCCAACAAGTTCCCTCCAGTTCAGTGGTATAATACAAATGATAGTCGTTTATCTGAGTGAGTACTTATTTGGTATCAAGTGTCTAAGTTGTGCTCATCTATCGACCTTTACTTTATTAAGGAGCAAATATTATGCTCATGCACAAGTACGAGATAAAGTTTATGTGCTGAATAGTTCACGCTATACAGTGCAACAGCACCCATTGCCACCGTATAAATCTGTTTTTTCAGTGTAGTTCATCTTTGTTTTTAATCTAAGAAAAAAAGCACTAATCAGGAGGTTTATATATGACAAGTAAAAAACAAAGTGTTTAGTTTAAGAAGCAAACTCTTCTGTTGGAGAGAACTTTGCATAAAGTTCAGTAACACACAGAAGGAAAAGGTAAGTTAATAAGAGTAAATTTTAGCCCCCATCTCAACAAATTGAAACTTTAAAGAAAAATTCTTGTCAAAAGGGACATAAAGCTGTGTCTGAGCTGCACTTATTCAATATATGGTGAGATCTCAGTCTCATTCAGAATACTCTGAAGAGTTGCCTGAGGGGTGGATCAACCAGACGTGTGCTGTACAATGCTGGTCATGTGACCTCGCAAGATTTTATGATCATCACATAAACACAGGGTCCACTCAGGTGTGAGAGATCAACGAGCTCTTTTTAAATGTATATTGGCTTGCAAAAAAAGGGAAAAAAACAAATGCAACCAGTACAAAGTCCAAAAGTTTGAATTTTGTCAAGGTTAAAAAGAAGCAGATATTAGCATTTTTCTGATTTTCATATTCATACTTCATCATGATATTTAAGCTGCTTGGAAACCTAAAAGAAAACATAATATGTGCTTTTTTAAAGGATAAATCTGCTCTAATCAAAAAGGCCCCCCTGTGTCATGGATGCTTGTCCAAACAGAGATCATATTAGTTGGCTACCACAAAACGTGTGTTAATCCTCAGCTGAAAATAGAGCCAATAAGCTCTCTGAACACTGTTTTAGTAATGCTGGCATGCCCTGGCAGCATCCCGTAGCTTCATGAAATAATAATAATCATTTTAAATGCAACAGCAACTTATGTGGCATTAGTTTTTATGGTTTTTTTGTTTTTTGTGGGAACTAAACGTGTTGAAAAATGATTGAGTTAAAATGATTGAGAGGTATTGATTTTTGGATCTGTTACCCTCAGGCTGGTACCATCCAGTTCATCTTCGGGCTGTTCGGAGCTGCTGTCAGATTGCTGCTGGCTGGACAGGAAAAGTCTCTTCTGTTGCTGCTCATCATCTTCTTTGTCTTCATCGCTGTCTATAGCCGTGGTATCCAGACTCAGCCTGGTAGTATAGCAACACGCAGACAGCAAACGGTTAAGGAGAAACATAACTGTGACCATAACAGTGAAAAAGATTCAGCAAGCCACTTCATAATGTGTTTAATTTGCTTTCGAGTCCTTTCTCCCATAAGATACTTAGTACATCACTCAATTTCACATCTAAATAAATCTTCATTGTCATTCCATAAAGATATCAGATGAAACCGCTGTAACCAGACAGAAGAGAAAGTTGCTGAATGATGTTGAGGAAATTTAAGACAAAATTTCATTAATGAGTGTAGTTTCAGCTTAATCATGAAATCCGTTTCCATCTTACCTCCTGCCAGAGTTAATGGGTGACAGAGGGACACCCCAGCTGTGCCTCCGAGACGTTGACATGGATCTGACCAGAATAGGAAAGCTGTCCAGGTCTGGTTCTCCATCTAAATCCATCGCTAGCTGATCCTTCACTTCTTCTTGTCCTGTTATTGGTTCTGCTGTTTCCATTGACCCCAGAAGTCCATTTAGATTAATGGTCAATTTTAAACCTACTGCTGGGCCAATGGAGTGGTCACTATCAATGATGCAAGCTGGCAGCAACTTTGGGCTAAGCTGAGTAACCACAAAACTGCAAGGAAGTTCCTCTGCAGACTGATCAGAGAGAGGGCATGATGGTGCATCCGCCTGTGGGGGTTGTGTGGTCAAAGTCTCCAAAGGATGGTTCAAGGGTAGGCTGTCTGTTTGTAGAAACACCTGTCGGCCAGCAGTTTCAGGAACTGCAGTGGTTCCTGTTGATGCAGTCGGCTGTGAGGCGAGTGCGCCTCCCTCCAAGTCTTTGAAGTACTCAGAGTCTCTGAAGGAGGAGCTGAAGCCCTGCAGATCCTCCGCACTGCTGCTCACCTCAATGCAGGGACAGTCGTAATCACTGACTACTGAAGATGCATCCTGGATGTTAAAGGGACGAGACGGAACACAAGAATGAAGAACACTTTGTTTTCATTACAGGCCGTATATGAGGTCAACATATCCACTGTCATGTCCCCATCTGGGCTCTGAAAAAAATATTTTTAATACAGAAAAGTCCAGATTTGACATTTGGCCGTTAATGTTTTTTGGAGTCAGAAGTGGAAACCGGAGGTGGAGTTAGATGGGATCTTTCTAACTTGATTGGACAAGGGCATGTATGTTTGAGGTGCAATATCTATCTGTAGTGGAATTATTTTAGAAAGAGTGGAAGTGGCAGAGATTTAATTACCTGAAGGAAAAAAAATGTGCATGGATGTTTTGACAGATGTAAATTTGTACCTTTTTCCGACATGCAAACAATCGAAAACAAAATTTCATGAACGCATCAGCTTTTTAGGGATAATCCAGAAGTGCAAATGTGTGGACAGGATAACTTGTGTTTTGGGGCTTGCAGTGTCAGATTGTGCGCTGCCATCTCCATGACTTGTGCCATAATTGTTTCTTTGTTTACATGGCACGGCCAGACATGTACTAATGGCACTAGAAATTATCTTTAACAAGCCAATATAAGCACAAAGCAAAAGGCCCATATCAGAGGAAGAGAGGAAAAGAGAGAAAGTGACAGATGAAGAGATGAGACAAGAGACAAAAAGAGACTTAAAAGAGTCTTTTACTGTCTGGAGAGAGCTCACAGTACAGGTAGGATCCAAGATTCATAGAGTATGCGCATAGAGCGAACACGAGAGTGTGAAAAACTAATTTCTAGACAAAGAAGGTTAGCCTATCATGTGTTTTGCCAGTTTTGTGAAACATGTGGTTGAGTGATTTGTAAGCTGTGTTTGCATAATAACTGTCTGAGACAGCAATAAAAGTGTGAAAAGTTTTTCTGTTTGTGGAGTAAGACTTTAGAATATATGTGCTGAGGAATTGAAGTTATATTACTATATTCAACAAGTTAAATGTTTGCTTGAAAAAACGGGAAATTATTGAGTAGCTGTGAAATTCTTTAAGTGATTTTTAGTTGAAAGTATTTATTTTGTGTGTTTTTGTAATGTTTTATGAGTATAAGGGCCAGACACATAAACATTTCCTTCAGTTTAAAGCCTTTTCTGTCTATGAATTATAAAGTGTCTTTGTGTGGCAAATGGAAATAGACTTTACACAGCTACTGCACCCATAAATTCAGTTCTATTATCAACTACACTAAACTTTTCACTAAATGCATCGATAAGGTGAAAATGAATCCCTATGTTTCATTATAAACATGAACCAGTTGTCTGAGAGCTTGTTGAAACACAGAGCAGTTTCTCAATAATCCACCAAAAACAGCTTGTATGTTTTTTCTACATGTTTATTGTCATCTATTTTATCATTTTACTTCAAGTCTTTCCATTAACCATCGGAGCTAAAGCCATTTGAGTTTTGATTTACCAAAAAAATAGATTTTTTTTTTTCAAAAAGAGAGCACAGAGCTTTACCTGCTCATCACTGGTGCTACCAAAGAAGACATCCTCAGCGATGGAGGCTGGGGATAAGGAGGACGAAGATCCTTTTCCACCGGGAGAACGTGGCTGGACGCTGAGCTGGGTACTGGAGTTCTCACACGACTGACTGCATGGCTTGCACTCAGATGCTAGACAACAAAGAATTGAAGTGATTATAATCGTATGTCAGCAGCTTGAACAACATAATGAGGATAAATGGCGCATGCAGGATGCAGATTTTATCAGCTGCACAACATCAGGGAATACAATGAGACCTGGTTCTCTGTATGATCGATGGAAAGCTCTAGTTCGGGCCCTGCTGCTGCCTCTTGCTGAAAGCTCCTTTACATTTCCATTACATAAACAGATTCCTTGATTCACATGATGCCCAGCCGCCATCACCACTAGAAACGGCTCAGAGAGCCAGCGCAAGTCTCCGTGTCAGTAGGGCTGCAGTTTACTCCTGAAGTGCCTGAAGTGGCCAGCTTCACATAGATAATGCAGTAAACCGTGGTGACTTCATGCAATCTAAGGAAATAGAGTTAGGCAATGTTAAAAAAAAAATAGAGGGTTATTTTGAACACTTACAAAGAATTAGATAAGCGGATATGTCAGTGTCTCATAGAGCTTGAGTACGTCATGTTCACAGCTGGGGAGGGGACATCCAGAACTCTGACAGGTTACATAAGACTCATTTCATAAGGGCACCTCTTGTGAACCCAAGCTTTAGACCGAGCCACTCTGGGTGCACTGGCCTAGCCCCCTCTCCTTGAGGGCATCTATTATTATTTCTATAATTCATGTGTAAAAATGCCTCTGATTAAGGTAACAGTGTGAGAAGACACGCATGCTGACCCTAAACATGTTTTACTGTAACTACTGGTTTCAGTTTTCAGCTCAAACTGTAATATTATTGCTGAAACCCATCCAGGAGGTTTTGTCATAAAGTGCTGTGTGTACATGTAACTAAAGCAGCTAGTAACATGGCAACCAGGACGGTGATGCAAAATGAATTCCTTCTTTAGCCCTAACAGTGATTCTCTAACTTTGACCAGGTGATGTAATTGTTTAAGCCCAACTGGGAAGTGACATATGTGTGCTCTCTTGTTAACTAAATATAACTGTGGCAAGACATTTTTTTCTCTTTTAGTGAGCAAAGACGTCCATTATGTTTAGTCAGGGATTTCTGCAGTACTATAGTACTATAGTAGATGCTACTGGTTCAGGACTGTAGAATAAGGACCTTTTTTTTTACTATGTAAGAGTTCACATTATATACTGTGAGATAATAACATCCCCATCCAATATTTCTACCCAAACCCTCATCATTTTGCCATGTTAGTAACTTGAAACAACTTAACAAAAGTGAAAAATGTCTTTTAATGACACTTGAAAAGTGCTAAAAGTGATGCTGAAATTTAGGATGCTGAATATTGTAGCTTCCAGAACTGCAGAAACGTGGCTGGTTGTCATTTCTTATATTGGAGTTTAGCTGTATGTCTGCTGTAAAATGATAGACTCCAATGTAGCAAAAGGATCATCATGTAAGACGTCATTCTTTTGCTTAATAATATGTCTTCACTTCCTGCTTGTGACAGCATGGCTGGAAGTTTCTTGAAGAACTTCGAAGTATCTTAGTAATTCAGACGGCATGATTACATGTTTTTAATTTTAAAAAATGTAGATAGAAAAAAAAAAGAGAACAAAATATACTTCCATACTTCCCGTCACGAACATGAATGATTGAAAACACTACCTCACTTCTAAAGTTAGCTTTTGATGCTCTTCTTTGTCTGCTCTGATGAGCAACATTCAACACAATGTCTTATTTTTTTCTTTCATTTTCATTCAGCTTAAGTATTGTGAGAGCATGGCCTTTGGGGGTTTCTCGGCTGTAGTTATAAGCAACTAAAATAAAACTTTGTTGTCCATAACAACATATATTTTCCCATCCAAACCAAGTATCTCTCAGCTTCTAATTATAACCATTTGCAGTGGTGGAAATTAAAAAAAATGGTAAAGTACAGAGCTGAAACCGCAATCTCTTGCTTGAGGGTCAGGGCCTCACTACCCACCACCCCGACCTGCTTCCAAATATGGCATTTGTTGTGCTTGTTCAAAGAGACAACTGTCACTCCATGGCAAACATGAAAGTTCATAAAAATCATCATATCAGTAGAGAATTTAACACTCATTAATATTCTGCAAAAAGCATGTGTGCATCACTGCTGTTCTGTTGTCTCACGCTTCTTGTGTTTTCTTCTTTTAATCTCTACAATCAGATCGACCAATTTGTTCTCATGTCTCAGTTGCACGAGAGGCTTTGATCTCAGAGGGACTTCCTGGCTGAATAACAGAGGCTTCCTGTGAGAAATCAAAGTTTTTTTCAACAATGAAAGAGATTCTACAAAAGACACATAAAACCAGAAAGGAAGAAAGCTAACGCAACGAGGCTTCCTCCGTTTCTACGTTTCTTACATGGTCAGAGCCTTTTTTGTGCAGCGAAACAAACTGCAGACTAAGTCCTGCACTATGTCCTGCTGTAAACCTGCGGCGTCCACTCCCATCCTTTTGCACGACAGCCAGAGATGCTCTCATGTAAACACACATACACACTGTGAATCCAGTCTTCTATATTACTAAATCGGTGTTTAGGGCTGCAGGGGTGGCAGCGTCCCTGCTGCACAGAGAATTTGTTTGCGTCCAAACCCCACTCGTGTTCAGTGTAAACTTAGACATTCAGTAGAGACTCTGCAGCGGCTGCTTGATGCTGTTCTGTGGAGCCGCTGTGGCCTTTTATGGTTGGTCATATCTCCTGAGACCTGACACCAGGATGAGGCTTCAGCGCGTGCCTGTCTGTGTGCACATGTGCTCAGGTTGTGCATTTGTGTACCTATAACTGTTTAGGCAATGTTACAGTAAAACTTTTTTTTTTATGTTTTAAAAGCACTTTAGCTCAACTAACTTTTTTTTCTCCATAGGTTTGACTCACTTCTTGAAATTACACTCTCATACCTACACAGACAAAGCTCCAAACTATTTGGCAATTTTTCAAAACATAATTGTATTTCTCGTTACAAGTACAAGTACAGTTAGCCCACAGTTAGCAGAGTTAGCCTACTTTTAGCACAATTTCCTAGTGAATACATCTTTTTGATGTAAACGTATTGTTGATTGTCAATTTAATGGTTGTTCTCTCCCAAACATGTCAGCATCATGTAGACAATCATCTGTTCAATTGTCAAAATTAGTCAGGAACATAATGCCATGGATAATACATGAGTCTCTTGGAACATTTCATAGATTGATGACAGGAACTGACAGTCAAGTGAAACTAGAACTTGACTGATGAAAACGGAGTGTCACACATCTCAGATGACCAAACAAACGTTGCCTGACACATGCTGTTCATGATTGTGGATGTTGCCAAATATCACACACATGCGTGTTTAGCAGCATTTGGAAATTCCCATTGTCTCACACAGTGACCGTTTGGTCGTGGTCCTGTGAATGGTCCGCACATCAGGGCCTGGTTCAGCACTCATCAGCCATGTTGTTCCTTTCACCTGTCTGTCCTTCACGCAATCCTACGGAGGAGTTTTCCTCTGTTTGGAGGTGTGTGTATGTGCATCAAGCTCAACATCAGCGGTCCCTGCTCCTTGTTGTATTGCAAGAGAGAATGTACGCTGTGATGTGAAAAAAAAACTGTGGTCAGACAAACAGCACTGTTTGGATGATCAGAAGAACTGCTGGTCATAACACTACAGCTTTATTTACACCCCTCCATGCTGCACAGAGATGTTACTGTTTCTTGTTTATGAGTTTTTATTACAGTATATTATGTTGTATATAATTTCTTTTTGCTCTGATGTGTAGAAGTATGTGAATATTAATGGTTACAGTATGAGTGTAATGTGGGTTGGCCAATCTCAGAGGCTACTTTTACTGTAAAATCATATTTTTCCCTCTTTTTCATATTTACATATAATTGTATTCTGTTAGCTAGACAAAGAACAAGCACAGTAACCATTATCAAGGGCATGGGCCAAGTCTCAGAGTTGGACATGAGAGATATTTCAATGATCCTCTGCCACGGTGACAAAACATCTCAACATTTTGACTTGCAGTATTTACACAATGCTGAAGGGATGATGCATGTAGGGGGCATTGACTTTATGAGAGAAGAATTTCATTTTGACACACGAATGAACTGTTTTGGGAGAGATAAGAGCTTTTGCAAGAGACCCTGATTTGATAAAACCTGTTTAAAAGCTAGAAGTAACAAAACTTTATGTTGTCTGTTGTTTTGTTTATGGCAGCATTCAGGTGACATGATGCAAAGATGTAGTTTATCCAAACCAACTGCGACTTTTAGCTCTTTGACACTGTTGAGCAGAATAGGATTAAAATCTTGGTGTAGTGAAATGCCATCTTCCAAACCCTCCTACCTCTTTATAAGCATCTGCTAACAGCTTATATTTGTGCAATATCCATTTCAGGACAGTTTCACAAAGCAAAAAATAGGGAATGCTGCAATTTTGCAAAGGAAAACATAATTGCATGTAATGATTTTGGAGCCCAGGAAGTTTTCCTTGTTCATAAATGTTTTAGTCTTTAATCTAAAACTATTTGTTTTTCAGCATAAAATGGCCATGGATGAACAAATTAACTTTTTAAAGAGATTGTGCCCAACTATGCCAAAATGGCCTTCTGGAGATTTCGCCTCCAGAGTCAATATTATTACTATAATTATAAAACCTTTCTTTATCAGAGCTGCCCTTTTCAGAGCTAATGTTATATTTTATAACAATAAAAAAGTTCCGGTTATGGATTTTTTAGAAGAAAACTTTGTACAAACTTTAACCCATATACTGATATTTATACATCTAAACAAATCTCACAAGCCTTCCCTTTACTGTAACTCCAGATAGACGCAGCTGCATTTTATTTAGGATATATGGCCATAAAAACAGGCACAGTGCTCATAAAGTTAACCACAATGCAATCAGCCATAATGCTGAACTGATCTGAAAAAAGCAGTCAGTTGTCTGTCAGCGTTTATTAAGATCAAATTTTGATATTTCTCTGCAGAAATCTACAAGTTCTTATTTGGACGATATATATGTTTCTCTTCAACACCAGTTTTGTTCTTAATTCAAAACATTCACAAAAATATGGCATTTCTTATTTTACACCAAAATTACTGCTTAGAATATGTAGAGGAAAAATGTGTTTATTACTTTTAAGCTTTATGATACTGCTTGCACGGTGATAATAACGGCAATTAAGAAAAATGATTCTGACAAGCCATGAGAAGGAAGGAAATGAGGGCGCACATTTGCCACAAAGTTTGCTGTGCATGTTTGCAAAATGACATGACGATCACAAGAGGAACCCAGGCATCATGTGAGAAAATCCTTTCCAAGCTAAAATAATAGTCAGTTAAAGCCCCACGTGTGGGACAAAATGCTTAAATGAAAGTTGTGGTGACCGTTTAGTGCCTGCATGATTGAAGGCTCGGTGCAGCTTATGGCTCATTGTGCATCACAGATGTGTGCGTAGGTGAAGACAGAACACAGAGATCTGAGGCTGAAGAACACATCAAAACAGCGAGCGGGTCCTCTTTGATCAGAAATTCATCTGTCTACAGTTTCAAAGTGCAAAGCTACACAGACACTGAAACAAAACGTAAGCCTTCTGCATGAGGCATGAAAACAAAGTTCTGTGTGCTACACAACCGGCTGTCATAGAAAAACAGGAGCTGCTGCACATGTGGCTGTGCCGAGCTCATCATCTAGGGTGCAAACCACACAGGTCACAAAAATGACTCTCTAAATAATCACAGGTTTCTTTTTTTAAAGTCCATCATACGCTGTGACATTTCGGAGCTCAAACTTTTCACACGATGCTCACAAGTCAGAAATGACTCATGAACATCTCATGAGCTGCAGCCGTCGTTTGCCACAAAACCCAAACAGGTCCAAGTCATCAACAACAGCTACGCAAAGGAAGAGCCGAATGGAGTTCAGATGACAAGCAAATCACACAACTACAGCACATAATAGGGGTCACATCCTGCCTGCAGCCTCTACGGAAATACAGTGAAACAAAACCAAACTCGGATTACCTCTCTTGAAGGACCATCTCTTCATCCAGAATTTGGAGAAGGACGGCCAGGAGTGATTAAGAGGCGAATCAGCCATAGGAGCGGCGCAGTGGGGAGGCCAGCTTGAACTGGAGCTCGCTCACACTGAGAGGCACCCAGTGAGAGGAGGAGGGAGGCGAGAGGAGGGGACGGGAGGGGAGGGGGGGGGGAGTTGAGTAGCTCAGATCAGCGAGCTGGTTGGGGGATTACCTCCAGCAGGAAGAAAGAAGAAGCCGGAAAGCAAAAATAAAAATCAAAAATGGAAAGCGGGTGAAAGAGACATAAAAGATGAAGCGATTTTGGGGAATAAAAATGGATTGATGGCATATTTACTGTTACAGTCTGCTCACCTCCTAAAACCTGTGATCAGGAGCAAGTGGAGGCATCGGTCCTCCTCTTTGGATCATTCTGGCTCTGTGAGACCTGAATATCTGTGTATCTTCTGGTTTATGGTGGGCGTTTGCAGGTTTATCTCTAACAGGTGACCAGAGAGGTGAACAGTAGCAAGTTCAACTGCAAAGCTTCCATTTAAAATGCACCATTTTTTTACACGTTGAAGCAAGTTTTAAGAAGAAGTCTTTGTTTTGGGGAAATAGAGCATGAGCAGAAAAAGAGAAGGAAGTGCATGCAATGAGCAGGACAATGACATGCTGCTTTTTCTTTACATTCTGACTCTTATCTAAAGTAATAAATCATTAAGAAATTATTCATCATTAAAATATTTAAAGAAACTCCCCAAAAATATATAACTATACAAAAAAAGAGCATAATACATATAATCTAAGGCAATGAGACAGAAAGAAGAACAAAGAGGGACATCTTTTTGCAACCACTATGCTTGTTAAGATGCACCAGTACAACTTTTCCAGTCAGAAAACTCTCCCCGCTTTCGAGGCGAGTGGAAATGTGTTGCAACACAATTGTACTGCATGTTCACAGTGTATAAACAACAATGTACATGACCAAAGATATGAAAAACATTGCTGGGAAACTTCAGAGAAGACACACACAGACTACTTACATAAGACGATTACTGTATATGGCACCTGACCTCCTGCAAATCCCTCCCTGCCATGAAAATAAGGAGACGAAAAGAGGAAAACATGGCTTAGGTCCTTTTGCTCTGACTGTGCGAACGGCTCTCTGGTCCTTGTATACAGCTAAACAGCTGCTTCCTCTTTTGCGCAGCTGAATGGGTCATACTTACAGTTTCGCACATCACTGCTGCTGTTGTGGCAGCTGACACACTCGGCGGTAGCACAGCACTACAGAAAGAGGGCAACGGAACTTTTTAAGAGCAGACGGTGACATACTGACAGTAAACCTTTGCTCCAACCTCACAAACTTTGTGACTCATGAATTCATGGCGTTGACAGCGGTAGCTACATTAATGATTGAACATCAGAGTACATAAACACCCATTTATTAGCAGTATTGTGTTATTCTATCCGTACTTTTACCTGCAAGAGTCTCTAGTGTTTTTAACATTGGTAGTTTCATGTTCCCCTGCGCTGTCTTGAGAAAGAGTTTTAGAAAGATCTATATGTTTAGGCTACCGCAGTTATAGTCGGAACAAACTTTCATCACGATGTCTGCTGCTCTTCAACTTCTAGAGTTAAATTAAAATCCCGTAAAAATAATATATAAACATTTATTTGTGTTTAAATAATGACAAAAATAATATAAACCGTTGTAATGCAGGCACATCTTTTTATTCCTGCTTTCCTTTTACAGCTCCATCGTTTTGTGGCTTCGCAATGACGGAGTCCTGAGGAGATAGACTTTGACGTGAAGTAAAGATGACAACCTATAAAAGACTGTCAAGATGCCCTTAAGCAAGTCATTCATGTCATGTGATATAATCATTTTAGCAGCCCACAACTACAGAGCTGTGACTAAACTAGGATGAAATGTTGGCAGTTGTGTCAGAAATTCAAAAGGCTCAAAAAGTGAAGAACTCTCTCTGCAGAAATGCTGCAGTCATACTTGATGATGCTTGACTGACCTTCCTTCTTTCTGGGGGTTTGTGTCATTGCAGTAGTTGCTTGAAAATGTGCTCATTTAGCCTCTTTGTGAGTAGGTTATCTTTTAAAAGAAATAAACAAACTTTAAGTTGTGCATCTTAAAGCTGAAATGTGTGGGTTATACGTTTCCTGGCTAAGTATAGCCAAGTTAAGACCAGTGGTTAATTCTTTGGAGATGGAAATTATCATTCATGCCTGTGTTTCGTCCTGTCCGGTTTGTACAGAACTGAGCCTGCAGGTGCTTCAGAATGCAGCTGACAGACCTTCGACCAAAACACACAGAAGACCTCACATCACCTCGGTCTTGTCTTTCTTACATTAGTTCTCTGTCAGATTTAGAATTCAATTCAAACTCTTGCTAACAGAGCCTTGCATGGCCAGTCCCTTGTTTACATCCCAGCACCGCCACAGCTTCACCACAGCTGCAGGGCTCTGAAATCTTCTGATCAAGGTTTGCTTGTTGTGCCATGATTATGACTTAAAACAAAAGTAGACTGTGCCTTTTCGCCCTGAAACCATCTCCAACTGGACCTAAGATCTGTGCACATCTTTAAAAAGCAGATCAAACTTTATTTAAACAGGATATTTTTGATTATTTTTATGGCTTTTTATTTATTTTACTTTATATTTGTTTTTAATTTATGTATATTTGTGTTTTGTTCAATTAACTCTGCTCTTAATATTGTTTTTAAGTTGTTTAATCCTCTGTATGATTGTGTATTTTTATTATTGTGAAGCACTTTGTGACATTAGCTCTTACAAATGCTATACAGATAAATTTTACTAACTTAAAGTAAAGGAACCAATAGTTTTCCCATCGCAGCAATGCATTACTTAATTGACCTGTCAATGGGCTTTAATATTGTGGATGATCATCTTCCCTGTAAACTTTATCTTGTAGATATGGAAAATGAATGAATGGATCATAACCTTATGATTGTCTTCAGAAAACGTTTTCGATTTACCTGAAAAGTTTTAACTCAGAATCTCCCAAGTTTGTGTTTCACTGGATAAAAAGGGTTGAAGAATTAAAAACTAAAAAGTAACAAGGAAATGTTTAAGAAAAAAGGCAGCTGCTGACTCTGAGATTTCTAAAAGTGTCACACCTGCTGAATTACCCTGGACAGCAGAGCAAATTTTATAAAAGAATGAACAGGAATCCCATATTAGTGTACCAATAGAATACAAATCTGAGAAGACATTGAGACATTTTTAAAATAATAGATAAAGGAAATTAATGCATGGAAGAAGAAAATCTGAAAATTATTTGAGACTCAAGTGATTTACTGATTTACATTGTGTTCCACATTATTCTACATGTTGGAATTCAGAAAAATGTCTGGGTTTTAGCTTTTCTCTAGATTTTGCTTGCATTGCTCCTCCTGTTGGTTCAAAGTGTGGATGAGCTTTATTATAGGAAACTACAAGAAGAGGTTGTTCCACATTGTTAAGCAAGTCATATTTTCTATTCAGTAAATGAAAAGTGTGCAGTAGTACGAGAAATGTTAAAAAAGCAATGAAAACACAGAACTTCATGAAATATAAAGGAAGCAGCAAGCATCTGCTCGAAGCTGCCGGTGTCAAGAGTAATCCCAAGAACCTCACCCATGCAGGGATACTCCGGAGGTTTGCAGCTGTGTATAAAGCTGTATTTTGGCCACCCTTCACCAGTTCTCACAGAGAGGTTTGCTGTGGGCTCAGATATACATGAAGATTGATTTTCAGCTTTATTCACAGGACACAAAGTTCCAACAAGCCTGCGATGTATGCAGGGTTGTAGCAGAGTTAAAAAAAATAGGCAATACGAGTTTATTTGTACATCAGATTACATGTACAAGTGCTTTATATAAAACATTAAAAGCATCAGAGCGGTGTACAGAGGGCATTTAAAGTCAAAGCCAATAAAAAAGGGGGAAAATAAAGCATAATAGATTATAAAACTGAGTGTTTCAGGTGATATGAGGCTTTCTGGGAGTTTGTTCCAGAGCATAGAAGCTGAATGCAGCTTCTCTGTGTCTGGTTCTGACTCTGGGAACTGATAGAAGACCGGATCCAGATGACCTGAGGGGTCTGGTGGCTTTATACTGGATCAGGTCACATATGGAATTTAGAGCTTTATTGAGCTGCTACTGAACTTTAAAGTCCATCCTCTGATCGACAGAGCTGACAAGGCTGGACTTGTCAGCTGGACTGATGGTCCACTTCCTTGGTCTTAGTGAGGACTCGAGCAGCAGAGTTCGGATTAAGCTTCACGTGTCTTATTGACTTTTTGGTTGACCTATAAAGATGCTGTTACAACTATCAATCCAACTAAAGATGAAAGCACAGACATCAGATCTTTTAACCTTGATATATTCTTATGTACAAGGTCACTTTCAGATTCCCTTCATGTGTTTTTCAAGTTTTAGTCCATCACCGCACCCACATTTCTGGCCAGGGCATGGAGATAATTGGCCACTTTGGGGTGCCTGAAGGTGCAAGTTAACTTCTCTCATAACTTATTTTGTACAGTTCCTAACAAACCATTTCCTGCAGTGGTATAAAAGGTAGAACCATGCCTCCTGCAGTAAAATCATTTTCATGCAGGTTAACTCTCCATCCTCTCTCTTTGGCTGCAATGGCAAAAAGATGGAAAAAAACTAATGGTCCTCTGCAGAGGAAGATGGGCAGCACAGAACTCCAAACAGCAGCCTCGGGAAGAAATTCTGGCATCTTCAAATGAGATCCAGACAGAAACGATCGGACATTCAGTGGACGACAAACTCGATCTTTTATTTATTTCTAAAGCGCTTTTCATTCGGTTTGGCAGACAGATGTATAATAAAGCCCCCATGTTTAAATATAAGCATTGACCTATAAAAATGTGGTTTTGATTATTTTTTAGAATGATCTCTTACAGCTGTACATTTTCAATTCACTTTACATCCTGTGTTATGAACCTGTATTAGTTTTGATGCATGAGTAGAGCAACAATGTTTCACCTCCTCTAACCTATCGCCTCGGTCCAAAGCGAAGAAGTGCAAGAAGACGTACTCTCCAATAATTTTATTCATAATTTTAATATAAACAGTTAATTGTTGAATAATTTACACACAGCAAGGTTTTTATTTTCATATCATTGCAACATTTTCTTTACATGTCACTACTTGGCTCTCTTGAAAACATAGAAAAAATAAATTGTCGAGCGTTCTTTTCGTCATGGCACATTTTTGATCCTGTACAATATTTATTTCCGTCCGTTTGTGTGAGTGTAAATTCAACATGTTGATATCGGTGATACACAAAGATAATGGCACATTTGGATCCAGTGTGAGGGGGGTGAAGAGACTGGTTTAGGGGGGGGGTTGGACTGTACATACACACATTTTCGCTTGCTGTCTGCACACACACCAACATCTCATCTTAATGCATACACAACATATATCCCAAAATGAACACATCAGCAATAAAAATGACATTAATAAAGAGGTATCCTGCACGACTACACACAGCATTACGGGGAACACCTATGTGCACTGAAGAGAGAAGACAGAGGAAGATGAGGAAGAGGAGCAGCAATCAGAATCAACTCCGCTGATTTGAACAACACACAGAGTAGGGAACAATATCGAGACAAATACGGTGAGAAAACTGGAGCAAACCACTGACGGACAGGTGACTCCTAAAAAGCCACGAAGAGGCTGCTTCTCCTCACATTTGTCATCTAAAAAATAAAAACAAGTGATGATGTGCAGCGTTTAATTCATTCATAGCTGGAGGCGTTTTATCTCTTTATAGAGGAACAGTTTTTAAGGAAGCATGATTGTTCTTTGATGCTCATCTCTTACAGCGAAACGACTGGGAACTCTTAGAGCTGCTTCATCAACACATTACAACCCGTCTGAATCTCCACTCGGAGCCCTGGAAGTCTACAAATGATTGGTTTTGCCCAGGGACAAAAGCTTGAAATGCAACAACTCATATCAGAGTCAACAGCCAGTTCCTTCCCAGAGCAACACTGTGAGCTTTTCTGGGCAGTTCTGCCAAATAAATGTTTGGTCCTCTTCCTCAGACTCCATGTCACACCAACATACTTCTATAGGTAAGTGGGAAAGACTAACGCTGGCCTTTTGCATTTGGAGCAGTAGTTTTTTTTTCTACAGGTGGAGAATATCTGGAAGAATATTCAGTTGGCTGCTATTTGGACGATGCTACTAGTTCATACATGCACACTGCATGGACTGGGTCAGGGCAATAACGACCCATAATAATACAAACATTGTTTGCTTTTACTTGTTTTTTTATTAGGTAAACAACAGAGATATCGTGTGCTAGTTGTAGATCTTTTGTGGCCTTTAGCCACACTTTAAATCTGTATTTAAAGACGCATGTTTAAACTCACTTTAATCTACTTTACTCTTGTTAAGGCGGCGAATGAGCGCGTTTCCCCAAGTATTGCACTATTTCTTTACTACCTCCAGCTTTACAGTCCGAACTTTAGAGTCATGCTTTTTTTTTAAGCACCCCTCAAATTTCCTCGTAGCTTATTCTGGATTTCATCACTTGTGTCCTCTTCTTTGAAAGGATGTGCAGTGGTCTTTTCCAGTTTTTCACATGATCAAAATAATAATAAAGAAAAAGCAAACTATACTTCTTTTTAAAAAAATTCCATACAAAAACACCAGGTGATGTGTGTGAGGCAAGAAAGGCTTTTAAATGGGTGACGTGCTGCTGTGACGGGGTGAAAAGGTGGAAAGGATTCAGCGGACAACATTCAGAAACATGCGTGGGGATGAGCAGCCGGTAGCGAAACGTTTCAGGCCACCTGCTGTCTGCCTTGTGGACGCAGCTTTCAGGCCGGAGTCGTGCTGCTCCTGCTCAACACACAGACACAATCAGCTCTGCTCTTTTATGTGTGGCGTGTTTTTTTTTTGTTTGTTTCTTTGTTTCGAGAAAGTGAGAGAAAAACTTTTTAAAATTTAGAAAAAGCTATGTACACATCGATAATGCTAAATTCATAATGTACAAGAGTAGTAAAACTTTACAGTTAAAAAGTAATTGTATTTGTCCTCCCTACTTTGGCTAAAAAAAATAGAAATCAACATCTCTAAAATGTAATACTTTTCTTTAAAAATGAAACAATAATACGTACAATGCTTTGTTCTCACCCTGCGCTGCGTCGATAGCATGCTCTGTCCAACCAGAGATAAACAAAACAATAAAAAAAGAAAAAACTTCCCTAAAATCAAGTGCTTTTTATTTTTCTTTCAAGGGCCGACAAGATCTGCTGCTATTTACAGATAAGAGCTTATTAATCAGTTCATTATTCTTAAATAATGCAACAAATGAATGCATTTCAAATTCCAAATGATAATGCAATCACTTCTTGCTGATTATGCAGGTTTTTTTCTTCTTTTTTGCATGTGCTTTGGGGTGTCGCTGCCGTAACAGACGGATGAGAAGCATAATCACTACGCATCAAATTATGAAGCTGGTTTAAGTATTCATCTTCCATGCACAAAGCAAGCCAGAGCTCAGCAGAGTAGAGACACAAGTTCAACAGTTTTCTTTTTTTTTTTGGTAAAAATCATCGCTCATGTAATCCCAAATTACAGTATTTCCTCTGCAGGTACAGCACAAAGAAAAAAAAGCATAAAAACAATTATCGTTTTTTCATATGATGTTTTGGAGGTGGGAAATCCTCGTCAGCGATTGCTGTAGACGTGCCAGTCCGGGCCCAGTACAGGACTGGGTGGGAGGGGTCAGGTGGGGCCATTAGTCTGAGCAAGGCACTATGGACCAGGAGGGCCTTTTTGCTTTGCCACCCCCTGACCTGCGACACACTCCCATCCCGCCACTAGAGGGCAGTCAGACTCCCATCACCAGCCAGAGGAGAGGACTCCTGATTATCTTCAAAGGGAAACACATTTTGTTACTTGTTGAAAACTTGTCCTTGGGCTTTATCGTGTCCATTTGACTTTTTGCAAGGATTCTGAGAATTTACGCTTCAGTCAGAGCAGATAAAAGGTAGGTAGGTAGCTCTTCTTCCTCCGCTTCATCCTCTTACCACAAAGCATCAGGCCGCCTCCCTGAGACGAAAAGTTACAATCGAGATTTCATGTCAGTTAATAGTTTGTATGGCACACAGGACTGTCCCAGTCCGGCTTTTCTCCTTTGCAGATGGGAAAGGAGAGCAAGGGTTGGGGTTGTGTGTGGGGGGAGTCCCTCTTCCTCAAAACTTTTTAACCAGCCCACATATGTCCTGATCAGCCCCAACTGACCCGATCCATGGCGTTGACAGATAATAAAGGTCATTTCTGGATATTCACAGTAGGAAAAAATATATATACATGACAAAAAAATAAAACTGAAACAAAAACAGAACTTACAAAAAGACTAGAACCGGAGGAGATGTGGGATTTGAACTGAGACAGACTGGAGAAGTAGATGAAAAGTAGTGTTTTCGTTCCAGATTGTATATCTGGTCTCGCTGTGATTTAGGAAGTATAGGGTCTATGGCTGGGCTGGGTTAACTTTGGCTGCATGAAGGTGATCAAAGATATGCACCGAGTTACGAGTCTCCTGCTACGCTGCTGTCACATCCCCAAATATCAGTAGAGAGGCAGTCTGGAGGTACACAGCTTCTTCCAGTGCAAGTGGGGAAGTTTGGAAAAGAGCTGCGAGATTGGAAATTTTAACAAAGAAATGGGCGAATACTTTAACACACCAGAGGAAGGGGAATTAATCAGTGGTGTTGGTAATGTACAATGACATGCTGTTTGCAATGATGGGATGTCCAGGAGGGGATGATCGAGGCTGTTAAACTGATTCCTCCGTATGCACTGAGGTAGACTCTGGCCAAACACAAAGACAAATCACCTACCGACTAACTAAAAACAAGGACACCTGCTGCTCAACACAAGTTACTCCATCTGGACAATAACAAAAATCATCACCCTACTCCTCAACCCTCACAAACGCTCCACTGCAAAGCTAGCTGTGTCTCAGTGACAATGATCATAGTAAAATAAACATCTGGTATTTCAAAGATATGGGCACCATCTCAATAAGAAAAATTGCATACGTGAGTGTGAACACCACCAGAAAAGGGGGGAAAAAAAAGAATCAGATGGACACAAAGAGACGTGTCTCACTTCCAAACTACAGTGTATTTCTGCTGGTTAAATAAACGATGTCGAGTACTTGATGTTAAAAGTGTAGTTCTAGTTTATAGTGTGGAAATGTGACGCAGCTGAACTCTGTCGTTTTTTTGTGCACCCAGATCTGAAGGATATCATGATGTCACAGATTATTTACAAAGTACAAAAGCCCAAGATCAATTCTGCTCAAAGTAATTCAATTCCACACCCTGACTTCAGGGGAGCGCTGACAATGCAGCCGATCCACAGTGTCCCAAACTATATGTAAAAATGTGTTCGTAAATCTTAAACCAGCCAGTATGATTAGCCCGGAAGTGTCTCTGGGTTTGAAAAGGCACTGGTTTGATATACAGACAGCTTCTCCACCATCGCTGACTGGATTCTGTGGGTGCTCGCTGTTAGCAGAAGACTGCTCTCTGAATGCTGAATGATGCTCAGTTGGATTGGCAACCACACTGGTCTGTGTACATAAAATATACACACAAGTTCATCTTTGTTGCTCAGCTGTCACCTCGCTGACTGCAGTGCTCAGAGAGTGTTTACTTTCTGCTGTGATGGGCTCTGAATGGATGTCAGGCTCACTTTTTCAGACTTAAGCAAAAGCAGAGTTTTGGTTCCCTGCAGGAGGGGTCAAAAAATCTGGAAAAAAAAAAATGTCTGATGGGGTGAGACGATGACTTCAGCTCTGAAAGCAGGTGAGCAAAAACGGGAAGGCGAGAGAACGAGGAGTTCTGACTAAACCCGGAATGTCAGACCTGAGCGAAATCGCTGTTGCACGCTGTGTCCTGACTGCTTAAACTGCATGTGATAGCAGAGAGAATGAAAGGATTAACAATCAACTCACAGTCTGCTCTGTCAGACGCACTGGAACAGTGAGAGAGAGGTTGCCCCCCCTCCCTTTTATGAATACATTTGGAACTTTCCGCATCTTTCTCCAGCCCTCTACCGCAAAACGTGGAAATTTCCACCGGGCAAATTTGGAGCAGCGAGTTCAGCGACCGACAGGAAGCCTGAGGAGGAAGGGGGTCTAAGTGTGTGTGCTGCAGGGCGAACCGAACAAGGTGTGTGTGTGCGTGGGGAGGGGACAATGAGAGGTGGCCGTCAAGTGTGGAAATTATAAATCATCATATCTCCTGCAGAGGGCCTGAAGTGTGACGGAAACGAAGGCTTCTTCTCAGCAATTGAAATTCCCATCACCACCCACTTCGCCTGACAGCAGCAGCTGTTAATTCACGGCCGGCTGCAGCAGCGACGCAGCCCGCAGTAACAAACACTCCAGCCTGATCCAGCAGCAGGCACAGAGACAAACACATCAGATGCACTTTGAGCTAAAAACACCTCATTTGCCTTTATAAAGCTTTTTTTTTTTTCCTTTTGTTTTTTTTTTTGTCATTGCAGTAGTGAAGTCCCCTTCAAATACTGACCGCTGTAAAGTGAGAAAAAGGTTTGTAGAAAATGTAAAAGTTTTCAGTAGCAGAGGACTTTCTCATACCAGATGGAGCAAGAACTCGTGGGAGGCTGCGAGCCTAAGACACAGAGAGCCGTGATGGTAGATTAGTGTGATTTTTGGGGCTATAAAAATGAAAAAAAAAAACAAAAAAACAAAAAAAACAAACAGAAAGCCAGACAAAACAAAATACTAGCAAAGCCTCTAATGAAAACATTACATATATGAACTATTTACAAAAACATCAATGGCATACAGTATATTATATATAAAATGTTGGTATTTAACCAATATTTTATATATGATATATATTTTATATATATATTTAGATATTTCTACACCCAATAAAGTATATAAAAGCAGCAGCTATTGGTCAGTCTGAGGAACTCTTTTGTCCAATTCTTAACTGTTAAATATCCTTCAGGAACATTGTGAGGACACAGAAATAAAACAAAGAAGAAAATAAAGAGAAAGTATAAAGCAAATAAATTAAAACTATTCACCAAACACCAGATGAAATCTGTGTGTAACTTGGAATTCTGCAGAACCAAAAAGAAAAAAGACAAACAAACAAACACAAAATAGAAAACATGCCTCTAGGAATAGATTTTTGTTCTAGGATCAAGTGTTTGCAAGTCATCCCACTGATTAAGTCATTGTACAAAAGCAAATGGGTGTAAGCACTGATAGACACTTCTCTTTGTTTATAGGCCACATATAAAAAGGCCACTATCTGAGTAAAAGGGTTTCATTTGGAGAGAAAGAGGAGCACGGAAAAGTGGAAATGCAGATCGCTGGGAGACTTTGGGAAGGTTGAGCATGAGCAGCCTTCTTGGTTGTCTAAGGTTTGTCGTGTTCACAGTTTTGATTTTATTTTATTTTTTTTTGTTTGTTTTAGTTTTTTTCAAAATAGACTTTCTGTCTTTTTCCCCACTGTTTCTGCCACAAGGAGTTCTGGAAACATGTTGAAAGATGAAGTCTGATGTGTCATGAAGCAAATTTTAAAAAGTGTTTGCATCCCTTGCTTGCCTGCACTCGGCAGCCATGAGGAAGAAAATAAAAAAATCCTGAGATCTGCATCCTTTCTTTCTTTTCTTTTCAAGGGCTCCTCCGAGAAGCAGGAGGAAATCAATAGAAAACAGAGGAACATGAAGGATAACAGGAAAATGGATCAGAAGGGGAGGAGGGGGAAGTCATTTTAGGAATCAGGAAATGTTAGGAAGGGCTAGATCTGGGCAGCGATAAGATTCTTCCGTTTTTTTTGCCACCGTTCATGTGTGTGTAGGGGACGTGCTCTTCATAGCTCCCCCTCAGGGCCACCGAGGGCCCGCTGTCCCTGCCTAAGCTCTCCTCTCTTTGGGAGTAAGAAGACGGGTCCAGGGGGATGCTCTCCATGTTGTCCAGGTCCAGGTCAAACTCCTCTGTCTCGGGGATTTTGTTCTCCTCGCTGTAGAAGAAGGAAACCTCCTGGAACGTAGGGTGCAGGTCGTCCCGCAGTATCTCGATGATCTCGTGGAACGTCGGACGCATCTTGGGATTGTACTGCCAGCACATCTGCATGAGGTTGTGCCTTGGAAACAGAGAGAGAAGAAACTTAATAAAGGTGTGGGTTTAGCAAATAAATGTAAATGGCTTCGAAAAATGGGTCAACATTAATCAGAATAATAATGGCTGAACAGTTGGGAGCCTTTCTTATATGAAAGAAGAAAACACGATGTCATGTGTACTCACATCCTCTCAGGGCAGTTCTCTGGCCGGTCCAGGTATCCTCCATCCATAACAAACTTCAGGACCTGCTCATTGGATAAACCCTGGTAAGGCTGCTCTGCTAACGTACTGATTTCCCACAGCACAACGCCAAAAGACCTGCAGACACACACACAAACACACACAAACACAAGCAGATGTAGTCAAAGCTCCTTGTATGTCTTGGGGCTGGAAATGCTGTGCATTAGGTGCTGAGGTGCAGCTTACCAGCAGTCTGAGTGGGCTGTGAAGACTCCGTCCTTCAGGGATTCTGGGGCCATCCACCTGACAGGAAGTAGGCCCTTCCCTCCTTTACGGTAGTAATCCGTCTCATAAATGTCTCGCGTCATACCAAAGTCTGAAGAAAAACACGCAGAATGAAACACTTCTAGCATAAAAAAATGACACTGTCTGACACAAATACACCAAAAAACAAAACCACATGCATGTGCACCTCCGATCTTGACGGTGTAATCCTCTGCCACCATGCAGTTTCTGGCTGCCAGGTCTCTGTGGACAAACTTCTTGGCATTGAGGTAAGCCATGCCGTCTGCAATTTCTGCTGCCATCTGGAGCATGTCCTTCAGAGTGGGTGGGGAGCGGCCTGACGGGTTGTTCTACAAAAATAAAGGCATAAAGTTTGTCAATGACCTACAGAAATAAGTACTGCATTCACTAGCAAACAGGCCGCAGCAAAATATGTACCTCAGAGTCCGGCCTCAGACTCCGCAGGTAGCTTTTCAGGTCGCCATGAGTCATCAGCTCCATCACTACCAATGTGGGTTGACCTTTGGACACGACCCCCAACAGACGGACCTGCAAAAACACCATGGAAATCTTTTTTCGTTGCTTGCTTGATTAACAAAAAATTATTCAAATTAGAGGAGGTTATGTTTTCAGAGTCTAATTCCTATAGATAAACACATGGAACAGTAAAACAAAGGCCAGAGAGCACTAAATGTAGGGCTGATGATACCAAGCATCATACTTATAATACAACGACTCTTCTAAAATGTATGAAATATAAATGATTTTTAATATTTAAAAAGGACTGGTGTGAGCGTGTAACTTCTGTTTACCAGAAAGTGAAGCTGCCACGTTAATAAATCATTGCTACAACGTCAACTCTCTCCTCATCATGAAGTAAATAATAAAATGATCCTGAACGTTCCAACAGGATTTTTACAGCCGACGGCACAACACATGGCAGTTTAACTGGTGCCTCGCATGTTGTGTGATGACATAGTAACGGCAGGCAAACATGCTTACCAAGTGTGAACATTTGTTTTGGAGGCAAACTGTGAGTCAATATGGTGGCTCCAACACAGCGAGCCATGGATCTGTGAGTCAAACACGTTCAAGCCGCTTTTTGCTATCATATTGTGTATCTAATATAGCTGTTTCAGTGTGTTCAGAAGGGAAGCTAAAGGGAGAAGAGGGTTTACAGAGAGAATCCT
This sequence comes from Craterocephalus stercusmuscarum, assembly GCA_037177115.1. Taxonomy (NCBI): domain Eukaryota; kingdom Metazoa; phylum Chordata; class Actinopteri; order Atheriniformes; family Atherinidae; genus Craterocephalus; species Craterocephalus stercusmuscarum. The sequence goes on from JBBDHI010000015.1 coordinate 15,405,983, forward strand.
ACCACATGGTGGCAGCTGAAGGCCTTCATGACCGACGCTTCATTGAGGAACTCTATCCTCTCTCGCAGACTGGCCGATTCATTCACAGTCTTGACGGCTACACGTGTCTCTGGTTCTCCTTTCACAATGTCTTTGGCAATTCCTTCGTACACCATCCCGAAGGAGCCCTGACCCAGCTCTCTGAGCAGCGTGATCTTCTCCCGAGGCACCTCCCACTCATCAGGAACGTACACTTCACGAATGACAAAGACAAAACGGAGATTTCTCAGCCTGCTAGCACAGTAACGGGCAGGGAAGATAAATCTGGAATTCTGTGATGATGTTCTTCTTACTGTCGTTGGCACTGAAGTATTCAGGGTTGGGTGAGGTGATGAGATCACCTAACGGGCCTTCTGTTTGCCTGCAACACATCCACAGAAAGCACATCAGACACTGCAAAATGTATAGTTGATTCATTATGTCCTTAATTCATTTATCCTGTATTTCTTCAAACCTTCTCATAGGTTCTCTGACACCCTTGACAAATTATTAGATTTTTCCTCTGCCGGTTTGTATCACGGAAATCTACCTGAAGGGCTAAATAGGAATGACATGTCTACTCAAGATATTTCTGGCTGCTAGCAAAAAGGCAATAACCAAAGGCTAGCTCCTATCCTGACGTTCTTAACTAATACAACCATTTTAATTCATCACATGGAGACACTGCACTGCAACTTCATGAAGAAAAAAGGGAGAAAACTTTGGAGAAAATGTGATTATTTCCAATACAAAGACCTATAATATTTGCTGTCTGCATGTGAATCATATCTGTTATACAGTACGATCTGTGTTCTGCATTATTTCATCAAGTGATCCCTGTTCTAATCTGCAGTGTCCTTTCTACAGAGATGTCTGTATTCTTGTGTACATGTCAGGCCCATCATCTGTTCCCTTGTTTAAAAAAAACATTAAAAAACAAACTTTTATAGTCATGTGATCCACTCTTTAAACATTTTACCTCTTCTTGACAATTATAAAGACTCCACTTCCCACAATCAGTAGCAGGATGAAGCAGATGACAGGACCGCTCACAATCCAGACTAAACCTGGATCAGCTGCATGAAACAAAAAACAACAGCTTTCAGATGGGGAAAAAGTAGGATTAAATTATTTCAATAAAAGCTACATAAAGATTTAAAGTTAATGTAATTTCACTTTATTTTGTAAAGAGATAAACGTGAATAAAGTTAACAGTCACATAAATTAGTCATGGAAAGAAACAAACAAATTAAAGAAAACTCTAATTTATGTCAGAAAGCCTTTAGTCTTACGGTTGGGCATGAAAAAGTAGGTTGTTGCGGTGAAAGAGCCGTTTCCTGCCAGCGACGTGGCCCGGACCCTCACGCTGTAGTTTCCAGGATGCACAAGAGAGAGTTTTGTGCCACCTAGCTTGAGGTAAGCCGGCCGTGAAACACAAGCCGTGTGATACTGAACAGAAACAAAATAAAATACAGTTCAGCACAATTAGTCAGGCATAACGACAAGTATGTGTGTGGATAAGAGTGTGTAAGAGAACAAAGGTTACTCTAAATGTCACCTCGCCCGAAATGAGAGTTTTCCTTATAAGAGCTGTGCAACCAATCTGTGACCTTTCATCAGTGAAGACTAAACCGAAAAGCAAACCAGTAACATACTAGAGGGTATATTTAATGTTTACACAATAATATTCATGTATTTAGTTGATAGTACTGTTTAGTCATAAATAGGGATGGGCACAATTAATCGATAATCGATTAATCGATCGTTAAGATTTTAGTCGATTACATTATGTTTAATCAAT
>JBBDHI010000015.1:15407901-15424703 GCA_037177115.1 Craterocephalus stercusmuscarum
TTTAAATATAGGCTATAAATATTTGATTTTAATATTAATGATTAATCGATAATCGATCGTTAATTCTCCTGATAATTAAGACAGTTTAATCGAATGCCCATCCCTAGTCATAAAACATTGGAATGGCCACAGAAATAACAGAGAAAAAAAGGAGCCAAAAAAAGAAATGCATAACTAAAAAAATCCTGCTAGCTGCCCACACCCGTTACATTCAACCTACAAAACTTCAACCAGGTTGTCTTCTTCCTACTTTTTCTTTTTTGGGAAGCACTACTGCAGCGAGTGAGCAGAGATGTTGACGCTTCAATGAAGTCCAGTTTGAACACAAACCAAACCAAAGGAAGGTGAGAAAGCCTTTGGAAATCCCTGCCTAATCGAATGCCTCCTCAAGCGACCTGAGAGCAACTCTAAACCTTTGTCACTCATCAAGTTAACTTGGATTTCAAAATGTATTGTATCAGTGATAGCATGCAATGAGTATAAAAATGATGGAAAACAAACTGAGTAGAATATGATGCCACTGGCATGCATCAGTCTGTCATGCTGGTGCATGCTGGGATGCCTTTCTGCACACTTACATCAACACATTACAACATTAACTCAAGCCAAATAGCAATTTCAGGCTATCCTGTGTGAGTGTGATGTTTACACACTTGCTTTTAGTGTATTTCTGCATGTAAAATTAAAAAGATTTGCAAAGCTTTGTTTTAATAGCCGCCACTTTTTGTCGGCCCATAAAAAAACAGCTGCTCAAAAGCAGCTTTTGAGTTTTGCTTCAGGCCTCCACAGCGCAAAAAACAAAATAATCATCTCAAACATCCAACGTGCTTTTAACGCTGCTTTAGATGAATCTGGATTGGTGTGCCTGGGCCACAGGGTTTGTGTAGAAGATGGTGTGTTTTCTGTGCAGTGCGAAAGGAGAAGTCTGAGATGCAAGCCCATCCCTGCCAATGCATTTTAGTCTTCCTTCCTGCCTCTGTCACTATGGTAACAGAGCTGCTGGCTCCTAAGGTCAGGCAGTGCAGCGATGAACGGTAATGAACAGTGAATTCACACTTTTGCAGCAAGCGCACAGCAACACCACTTCAAAACACACCCTGTCGCAGACAAGAACTTATATTCCCAAATACAATTACAATTTAATATGCAAACACACGCAGCTGGAGACATCAGCGCATGCAGGGGTAGCAATGGGAGGCCGTAAACAAATATTTCCTCTGTTCCTTTCCCCATACAAGGAATCCACACCATAAATGGCACGCTTTCCCTTTCCTAACCATCTTTTTTTCCTAAATTGTACCACATTTCTGTCATTTTCCTGCTTGATTTTATTTTTTCCATGTGTCAAGCTATTTCTTCCTACAGAACATATCAAGATCATTTCTGCCCCCATCTGGTCCATGTCCCTTAAAAAAGTCATCTTACTTCCTCTTTCCTCCACCCCCCCCCCGTATCCTCCCCCCCGGCTGTTGCTGGTACTGACCTCTACATCTCCAACCTTCTTGTAGAAAACCTCATAAAGGATGATGAGGCCATTTGGGGAGAGAGGTGCATTCCACTTAATCAACACGTAGGGAGGCTCGCCCGCGACAATCTCATGCTTAACAGGTCCTGGGATGTCATCTGCTTTTTCTGCGCCATACAAAGAGGAAAAAAAAGAAGATCTCAGTTTATCCCAAGTTTATCTCTGACTAAAATGTCAAGTGAAATCCTTTTTGTGCAGAAATGTAAACTGCAAACCCTTTTTGGTTTATTTACCAATTACACACACTTAAACTGTTTATGTGTTTGAAACATGCAGATGAGAGTTTTTTCTCACCCTCCGGCATAGTTCGAGCACTGACATATGTAGCCATGCTGCAGCGTTTCAGGTCTGTCGGGTGGTTGCAAGCCATAATCTCTATCTTGTAGCTGGTGAAGTGTTGCAGGTTGGAGATGACTGTTGTTTTCTTTGAAAACACCTTTAGCTCCACCTGGACAGAAACAGACATAGATTGAATTTCTACTACAGGGTCAGTAATATAGCTATTATCAAGCCATAATGGATATGGATTTCTTAAGGTGGTTTTCATTTTCTTCTCAACATCCTGACGTAAGCAGAAACATTAACATTCACTGAGACCTTAGATCCCTCTTGGTCCTCATCTTTGCTTTCAGGGGAGGCAGCAGTGGAGCTAAACTTCAAACTGGGCATTGTGGTGAGAGACAGAGAGGGTTGGGTGGAGTTTGCAACCCCGACTGAGCGCCGTCGACGAGATGGTCTAGAGGAACAGAAGAGGTAAAAAAAAAAAAAAAAAGAATCCGGATCAATGATGAGCCAGCTTAGATCCATTTTTTGTCTCATATTTTAGTTTATCAAACATGAAATGAAAACTGCACAGATCCAGAGAAAAGAAAACCTTTCATGTCTATTGAACATTTGGAGATGGAGCAGCTGTTGGAGAGAAGACCATTGCTAACGCTAACCTTTACAGCAACAGGTCTGACTTCATGACATTTATCCAGAAACGGCTCCTACTGCCCTGCTGGATGAGCCAGCAGCCCTTTCCACTGGGTGGTGCCAATGAGCAGATCCCACTACATTCACATATTACTAAAGCCGAGAGCTCAAAACAAAGACAACCCCCACTCCCTGAGAAAATAACAGTTGGAAGAGTCCTTTGGTCCGGCAGTCGTACCTAACCTCTGCCGCACTGGACAGGACTGAGTTAAACCTGAGCTGATGTGAAGGAAAATGACTAAAAGCACATGAGGAGTCCTGCCTGTACCGAGACCATGGCCGGTTCAGGAACATGGGTTCAGCTGAGGTGTGTGAGAGACTTGGTGTTTGTGTGTCTCCAAATGGCAGTGTGCATGACTGCACCCCTGACTGGCACGAATGATAATGGGCAAAGTAATCACTCCCCTAGGGCAGCAGAGAGACTGTGGGTGTTTGTGTGTGTCAGGGGAAAAGGACAGGGCACTGGGAGCCCAGACACTCAGCACCTCCCACCTTTAGCCCCCCTCCTTCACAGCAGTGCCCAATACAAAAACAAAGAAAAAACACACACACACACATACAGACAGGGGAGACAGAGTTGGCATGGAGCAGCTTTAAGACACACACTGTGCTGTCTGGGACAAAAGAGGAGTGATCCAGCTCGGCTGGAACCAGGGGCATAGCAATCACAACAAAAATGAACTGAGCAAGACGCCTGTTGTCCACCAGCAGCCTTTTAAAACAAGCATAAAACGTGGTAAAGGGCTGGAAAGTAGCCGATTTCTAGTTCAAAGTTAGACTATCCAGGAGCTATTAGGGTCAAACATGTCACAGCTACAGCAATAAAATAACATCTCCCCACTTTAAAAGCGAAGTTGAGACACCTATGTACCTGGGCTCAAAGACTTCGTTGTGGAGGTAGTTCTCAAAAGTTTTGCGGTACTCTATCTCCTCCTGTTCCTTCTTCAGCTGACTGTCTGTCTTGGGGCAGGCGCAACACTTTCCGCCTGATCTGGGCTCATCCGTTTGGTTCCACTTCTGCTCATCCTCACTGTCGAGGTGGGTCGGCATACGAGACGGCAGCTTCATTCCTGGGCAAGAGAGACCGTGGTGAGGGCCAGTCGAGCGAAAGACTGGAGGGAGCAGCGGATTTGTGAACAATCCTTGGGGTAAACGGAGCATAAAAACCTTGGAGGCAGAAATCGAACTTGTAGAGGTCGCTGTCCTCCGGCTGCTTACGACAGATGATCCGATAGTGGGTAATGTTGCCGTTGGGACTGGTGGGAGGCTTCCACTTCAGGATGATCTGAGAGGATGAGTTGGAGGACGAGATGGGGTCCAGAGGAACAGAGGGCTCTGAGAAGTGGGGAGGGGGGATAAAGGTTCACAACCAGGCAAAAATCTTTTAGTCTTATATGGAAAAAAAATACACATAAGCCTATTGATTAAGTTATGTTTAGTTTTATCACAAATTCTTAGACAGCTTCACAAAAAAGCATCACGTCCACTTTAATAACTTGACTGTCAGAGCAATGGCTTCACTCTTTGCTAATCTTTAAAGTAAAGAGTAGGTTTAAGGGCATGAAGCCTCCTACTGAGCTCTCCTAAATAAAAGAAGTGCAGAGTTTTAACATGTTAAAAAATGCTGCCAATGACAGGGACATTCAAAGTTTGTTATGCATCTACAACACTCACCGTGTGGGGGGTAAGAAACATTTCAGAGCTCTATAAAAGTCATATTCAGTTCAAACTCCCAAACAAAGTATGAAAATGAGCTTAAACTCACTGGAGGAATTGGTGCGGACATATATGATCTCACTCTTGGCTCCATTGGCCTGGCGGTCATCGGATGACGACAGTTGGGTTTTCACCATAATGGCGTACTGAGTCCAGGGTTTCAACTGTTGGATCAGGTGCCTCGGATCTTCCGCCTTCTTGCCATCGTTGGAGCGAGGCGGTGGATCCACATCCGCAATCATCCAGCTGTTAGAGCCGCAGGCATCTTGTCCGTCAAATTCTGTCACATTTCTATACGGTCTGTAGCAGGTGGAAAAAAGATGAAGATTGGATCGACAGGTACAAACTAAACTGGAAGATGTTTCAGCAGAGCTTATTTAGGTTAATAACACAAGGCTATGGTGTAAAAAATAATTCTACTTACGCCTCTTTGTAGAGAACCATAAATCCCAGCAAGTCTCTATAGTCTGATGGCCAAAATGGCTCCCATCTCAGCATAATCAAGTTTGGCGAGGTCTTGATTGAGGTGAATTTCAGCAGCTTTGTCTCACCTAAAAGACACAACATAGTACTCAGCATGTGTTTAACAAAAAAGCTGAATTTGATCCCTTTTTTTATGACAATGATACAATTTGAGCTGCTTAGATTTTTCACAAAAATGACAGTAATTTGTCTGTGAACAGACAAATGCATGTTTGACTCCTTAAGAGTTCTGCATTTAAAGAAACAAAAGAGGAAAAAACGGGACAAAACGGAGCTTTTTTCACACGGTTATCTTCACATGTAAAAAAGTCTGCAGACACTGAGCTCCTCAGACTTTATTTCCTAGACTTGACATCACCACGGCAGAGATTTACATAACGCCAGCTCAATGGCTAGCTTAGAGTGCTATCAAAGACGTGGCAGCTGCCTTATACAGTACACCACTGGTCTTAAAAGACCTGAGCAGGGTTATGAAGTGCTGAATAATGCAAAGTGTGTGAAATATAATTTGGTCTGTAAACCAAACCTCCATCTAAAATCAACATGGGCTTTTTTGTTCTTAAACTGGGTTTAAATTGTGCTTTTTACAGATGGAAAAACTGTACTGCAACTAGACAAAGGAACTGAAATGAAGATAAAGTCATTATCAGTAAGATCACACGTGTCGACAACATAAACAGCCTGACATTGTGGTTATCTTACAGGAAGCTTGGTCTCCGTTGTTGCGAGCAATGTCCCCCTTCTGGTTTCGCTCCTTGGTTCCTGTTACTTCCTCCATCTTTTTGATTTCAGACAAACAAAGTTTAGAGTTGTGGAGGAAGAACGTTCGGCCGCGCAGGATGGTCAGGTTGTGCTTGGACCAATCCCACAGTTGTCGCAGGTTCCGGTTGTCCAATGCATAGAAACCATGGATGCTGAAGACAGAGTGAAGGCAGATTAATATGAGTCACAGCTGAAGACCTTAAAATAAAGAGGAGATTAGGGGGGAGGACTTACTCTCCCTCAAGATGCTCCCCCTTTATTACGCGGAGCTTTCTCAGGAAGGAAAGGGACACCAAGGCGTAAGCTCTGCGTACAGCCAGGTAACCTGTGATCACCTCAATCTGTCCCAGACTGGCCTCCAACTCAGCTGCTATGTTATCTGTGAGCAGGAAGGGGGACACACACCCAGACACATAATGTTTTCAGCCCTGGAGGGCACCACACGGGGGTGTGGGGTGTGTGTGTGTGTGTGTGTGTGTGTAAAGTTACTTACTTCCTCCTTGAATCTTGATGATCATGTTGCCTTGTAGAACAGTGCACCCTCTTAAAGCCTGGGCTGAAGTTATGGAGTCGATCGTCTTATTTCCCACACACAGTTTAGGACACAGGCCTGCACACGGTGAACATGTCAGCCTGCAGGGAAACACAGCTTAGTTCAACAGGAATCGAGAACAAATGTGATAACTTGTCGACAATTAAGGCGAACACAATTATCCAATTCTAGAGAGTAATTGTGATTACCAATGTATTGTGTTCCTTTTTTGGCTAATATATAATTTGGCTGATAAAATAATTTGATAACACACCTAAATGGGTGAAAACTGTTATATCAAATGATGGAAACATTTGTGTGTTAATTTTCCAGCAGGTAAATGAAGATGATTGTCTTTTTCTACATCATTTAATTTTGCATCTGCTTTTACATGTTGCAGATAAATAACTTTATCTTACTTCTGTATTACAATCTTTCAAAGTTTTTTGGTGGACCATTTCTCTCTTTCAATAAATACTGTTTGCTCGTGTTGTGTTACACATCACTGGAAAGCCTAATTAGTCACCTTTAAAACGATGTCTAACTTGTGCTTCTGTGGGAAAAGCAACACAGCTAAATGTGAAGGTAGTCCCCACAAAAAACTAACCACACAATGGCTGAGTGTTGAAATGGTCGAGTCAGTCTGACTCTCAACCTTAATGAAATGCTGAGAGTGACATGACATTAAATGGTGATTTTCACACACTGCTTTGGTGTTTCGACTTTGGTTAAATGTATAATATGCCGTGTAATGCTGATTATCCGAGGTAGTATTCATTTAATTTTAAGGGTGAACATTCTTTTACACGTCTCATGATAATCAAATCTGACACTCAACATCACTAAATGTCTATTTTCTAATGAACAAAAGGCTGAATAAATTCATGCATTTACTGGATACACTCATGTATTTTTATAGTTCAAGATTTCTTAATTGATTTGCTAAGTCGCATAACAGACCCAAAAGCTTTTTGGAATAAAATCAGATTACACACGCTCTTAAACTCACTTGTGTCTTCTTGATAACTATTAGCACAGATGCAACAGGCATGAATCCATAGAGTCTGATCACAGACACACAAAGGTTGCAGCTCCCAACAAGGCTTTTCCATTTCTCCCTGCAAGCATGTGCTTTTGCACTAAATCACATACATGATGCACTGAGGCCTTGGATAGTGCCTTTCAGGGAAATTCATTCACAAAAGACACTTCTCATCTAGTGAGTATTCAGGAATACGCCGTACAGACAAAGGAGACCCTTCGTTTCATTCACAAACAAGCACTCTGTCTTTGAAAGCCCCTCAAAGGAACATAATCCTCCTTTTTATTCCACTTCCAGCCTTGACCTTTCTAACAAATGTCTGCTTAGGCATTGCCTAAAATTCCAGGTTTAGATTGGTTGGCGGGAAACTGGCACTTGATTCAGAACCCCACTGATTTATCATTTATTAAAATTAGGAAAGTTTTTCTAAATTTCTCAGTGTTCTGATTCTGAAACAATGTACCCACATATCAGATGAGGGTGAGAGATGGCACTGGATAAGTTGAGTGCATTTAAAAGCTTTCAAATCAGTGTTTAAAAACTCAAACTTGAGTTATATTAACCAGCTAACAAAGGATGCTGTTGTTCACTGTGGGACCATGTAAGCTCTGCATGTACTGCCATTTGTAAGCTCACCCCACTTCTAATTCTATGTTTATGCAACTCTTATTATAATCCCCTCCCCAGGAAGCACACACACATAGCATTGCACATGGTTACCCAGACTGTGCCCCTTACCCCCCCCTCCCCAGTAACTATGCTGCGATTACAACGTCACTCAATAAAAAACGTGAAACTCCCAGAGGTACTTTTCTGGATTTTGCCACGAGCTAAAATATCCAAGTGATCTTGGCTTTCATCTTATCAAATTCTCAATACCCCACTCCAATCGCAGGGCAAAATCCTTGTTTTCCATCTATGACAGTTAGTGAGTGGAAACACTCTAACGAGCCCCATAAAACAACAAGAATATAAGAAAATTAAAGGGTACGTTGCGTCTCTCTTCCCTCACTTGGAAAATTGTGTATTGAGTTTCTGAAAAAGTAACGCTCTAGTTGCAGTGTAGAAAGGGAGAATGTTTTGGGCCGTCGTACTGAAAACACAGACACGCAGGCAGACAGGCTGGGATCAGAGGCGGCTCTTAAAGGGACAGTGTTTATCTGAACTCTGTGACTCTGACTCCCAGGTCTGTTAAAGCCATCGAGAACTGACACCGCAGCTAACACTCGGGTTTGGTTTGGGCCCAACCCTGCCAGGACCGCCCCCAAGTTTGTGTGTCGGTCTGCGCACACACTGAAGTTAACTTCTCTCACTCAGTAGAAAACAGTGGATAAAGCGAATGATGTTCCCCAGTAAAAGAACATCAAACCTGATTGACGTCTGTAGTGGGGGTTTCAAAATTAACGCATTATATTAACAGTATTTCAATTCAACGACCAACAGGCATTGCAACATTGTTTTTCAATCAGGTTAATAAGGGATTTAATTTTTATAGCGCTTTTCAAGGCACCCAAAGCACTTTACAGTCAATCCATTATTTACATTCATACTTGGTGGTGGTAAGCTACATGTGTAGCTACATTTGCCTGGAGCAGATGGGCAGAAACACAGACAGCCAAGCCATGGCAACAGTTTCTGCCCATTAATAATTTCCGGTTATTTTAAAGTCTCAGGTAATGTACTTGTATCACATATCAACCAGTTTGGTTTTGGTCGTGACAGAGTGCAGGATTTGGTTACAGCCGAAGTAATGGGTGTAACGATCGGAACAACAACGAGCATAAACCACCTGTACTGTAAAGTGCAAATGTTTTTGACCCTTCGGAGGTTTAGTTTCCTATCCAACATGGCACGACATCAGGGAGCCATAAGCTTCAACATGTATTGTGCTCCCCAAACAAGCAGCCAGAGTCATACTGAAGAATGAATGAGAGCAACATGTTGAACTAGGAGTCTGGAAACAGTCAGTAAGGTCCCCACAGAGCCCTGATCTAAACATCGACACATCTGCCAAGAATCATGAAAAAACTGCTCAATGAGAAGATAAATTATCACACTAGTAAAAACTATTTCATTTATGTTTCAATTAATGTTTTCAAAATCTTAAAAATGAACAATTATATCTAATTCGGATATAGAGCCATAGTTTCACCAAATTATTTTCAACAGCGAAAAAACAAAACGCTTCTCAATTGCTTGGTTCTGGCAGAGTGTGTGCTGCCCATTTTAAAGGGGCAAAAATTTAAATTACTTCACAGCAAGTGTTGCTGTCGTGAACCTCCTGCACACCCAAACAAAGCGTGTAATGAACCACGCCTCCCTCTACCTCTGCTTCCCACCTCGTCGGCGACTGAATGTTCAAAGTGCAAACACGCTGAGTAAAAACATCGCCACTTTGTGGGACATGCTGGAATAACTTGCGTTTATGTTGTTACTTGCCTGATGGAGGAGATGAGCAGCTATTTTCGTGACAAATGGCAGACCCGTTAGCTCTAGCACTGCTCTCCACTTAGGAAATACAGGGCCAATGTTGATCGGAGTTACGTCGCTTTTTTAAAAATTTTATTTTATTTATTTATTTATTTTTTAAATCAAGCAACTTCCTCACCAAAGATTGCTGTTTTTTATAAGTAATAGCAGATCCTGGTCATCTTCAGGGTAATGTTTTGTTCTGATTTCTACCGTTTTGCTTTGAAAATACGTACTGCCAATAGCTCACTGACTGTTGCGTTTTATAGGGAGGGGTAGATAAGGGCTCTGAGAAGGAGGAGGTGGCGGCCCTACACATGAACCTACATGAATGGGTGACCGGACCAGCTGGTAAACAAGGCTGGAGATCAACACAGAGACAGTGTGTCATGCTATACTCCAAATTAAATGAGACCTCTAGTTCTTCACTTCAGCATCCTCTAGTTCTTTTAATTCCTTCAATCTTACTATTTCCCCCTTTAAAAATCTATTCTAAAAGAATACAAATATAAGAGACAACAACTAAAACACTTAACGAGGTTAATTGCGAGGTTGTACTGGACATAAATCTATAAGCATACTCATCTACTATAAGCATATACATCTACCATGAATACACACAATTGTATAAGAATGTGGAGTCCAACAGAAGCAGTCAACGGCTGGCTTTCTCAGCAGACAAAGGAAGTTTAACGCTATGCATGGCGAACAAACAGTGGAGCTCATCTCAGAGATGGGAGCTCAAGACATGTTTCCAATCAGTTCTGCAGAAGGTTTTCAAAGTTTGATGGAATTTGTTGAGTCTGAGTTTACTACACCATTAGCATGGAAAAGGTTAGTGATAATGACACATCACAACGGCAACGTGCTGAATACTTTCCAAATTTTGTTATGGTAAGTGAAAAGTAATTTTAAAATCCAACAATCCTCCTTAATATCCTTTTACCCATCTCCATTCATCTTCTTGCTGTGGTGAATGAACTTATTTGGAAGTCAGACTGAACTAACAGGTCCTCTGATAGCTGTTTTGTCACATGAATGTTTTAGTCACATGAATATTTCATCCTACTGGAAAATATGCCTCCCTCATTGCCCAAGCCTTATGTATGCGTATCGAAAGCATGCTAACAGGAGCGGTTTCAAAACACATACTTGGCCTCAAAACAAATGTATGTCATTCTCGTTTCGCAACAGCTGCTGAGACTAAATCAGACAATCAATAATATCTGCTCAGCTCTTTTATAACAGCTAGAAATACTAAAGAAGGCTATGCCCTTTCTTTTTGTATGCAGATAAAACTGTAAGCAGTCTGATGATTTTCAACTGAGATTTCCACAAATTCGCAGTAAAGGCCTCAGTATTCTCTGAGACAAACAACTTTTCCAGGAATCTTTTCCTTCCTCCTTCAAATTGTGTAACACATTCTTTGCACCACCTTAAATGCTTGCAGTACAAAACATGTCTGTAACCCCTTTAAACAGATCCAACAATTCTTCACGTTCAATCGCATTACTTTATCTTATTATCTTACCTGGAATAATCCTTTGAGTCCCACACAACCAGACTAAATAAACCAATCCCAAACAGACCTTAGAGCTAACACAAGGTAACAACTCAACACTCTTATAAACCAGTAAAATAACTGGCCTGAAAGATCCACTCACATTATTTTGGCCCGAGTGTGCCCTTGTGCACCATTTCCAAAATAATCAACACTCACTGCTTATAACTATTCCATGCTGGTATGTATTTTTGTTCTCATCACAAACACAGGCTTTCATAGGTCAAATAAGCACTATTTACACACTAAACTGCACAAAACGGAGATGGACACCTCTGGTGTCAGCTAGGTATACACTGGACTTCATGCTGCTTCGCAGTTACAGAGAATAAAATGCATCGGAGGCTGTGAAAACAACAGGGACTTGTTTGCAGCAACTAAGATTAGGGAATTCATGTCCATAGAAAATCATGCACCTTAGTGCCCGTATAAAAACTCAGTTAGATACAAAATCACACCTCGCATATCAATGTGACATTTTGTTCACTTGTATTGTACTCTTCTCGACAGAAACCTAGCAGAAATGTGAAATGATGCTAAACAGGTCAGTCATTCTGTCCAAACAAAGACGATGCAATGCTGTATCAGTGTGTGTTTTCAAGAACTAAAAAGGGGTAGACTGTTCATGGACAAAGCCACAGTCAGACTTTTTTTAATTTAGCCACATGGACAAAAGACTTGGACATGGACTTTCTGTCAGACATGAATAAAAAAAATCCAAACCATTAAGATAATTTCAAAATAGAAAAATAGAAATATTAATTTCCCTAATATATACATAACACATATAAAATATACATATAATATTATATATAAACATATATGTATACATATATATGGTGTCAGTAACCTTGCTGCTTGCCAAAATCCCAACACCATCTTTTGTGTACAACGCTACTGTGTCCAGTGACAACAATGCATTTATTTTTCTCATGTTGATAGTGGCCTTTAAGGTGTGCATGTGTGTTAAGTGTCTTTATATGTAAACATGACATACGTAGTAGAATTTAAAGTGGTGTATCCAGAAGGACACTCCTGAATACAGGCCCCGTTGTGGATGATGTATTCATGGCAGTTGATTTCTTGGTCCTGGTTCTGTTGCTTAGCCCTCTTACACTGGTTGTGAAGATCCTGGATTAAAAACACAGACAACATGAATCCACCTTAATTACATTTGTATCAAATATGATTTATGTGTCAACATTTTCACTTAAAACCGACCTGGCAGAAAGAGAAGCTAACGCAGCGCCAGCCTCTGAAGACGTAGTATCCCGGAGGACAGGTCTCTACACAGGTGCTCCCATGCTGGAGGTTTCTGCAGGCCACACAGCTGCTGGCGTTCCCTGGTTCAGAACAGCCACCCAGGCACTGCTGGTGGCAGCACTGGCCCTGGCTAGTGCATGGAGCATTCTTACATGTATCCGTGCAAACTGAGGAAAAGCAGAGGATGATAAGGAAAGAGATGGTTAACAGCAGCTCATACAGGTAGAGGGCACCATGCTAACCGCATTAGGCTTGTATTACACTGGGAAGAGAGACCTATGGAACACAAACATGCAAATATCCTGATCACGCAGAGTAAACTAAATCTAAAAAGCACAAGACTGAATATAGGCAGACATGTTGCTTTCTTTGGTGTGCAAAAGCTTGTCAAAGAATAGACTTAAATTGGTGTTTTCATCTGATGTGAGAGCAGTGAAAGAATCCCATAGGTCGACCAAAACTTGAAGATGGTTTCAAAAATGCTGCGCAGCAGATGACTCGGGCTCTTCTTACCCTAAATCTATCCACTACGGAGCCAACTGTATCTATAGTCAGACAGGAGAGGCTTCGAATCAGAATTCTAAAAAATAAAAAACCGAGCTCCAGCTGTTTAACAAATGGCAAATAGCTCAGGTTAGGTCCCAGTTGACATATTGGGAAAGTGTGTTTGGTCACACAGCCTGATTGTCAATTATGATAAGATCAACAGGTCTGACTTGTGCTCTGTACGAAACTGTAAAGGCTCGTCTGAGAGTCAGAGATCTCACATTAACCTAGACGCTGAACTTGCAACCATTTGCACACACAAGCTGGGAGAAAATCTAGGGCTCGCCCAACGAAACGGGAGGCAGGAACCTGTTTGGGAAATAAAAACAATCTGATTTCTAAACCAAAACATCCAAAATGACATTTATTTGGGCAAAGACTCATGAATCTGTGTTTCACTGGTCTAATCCATTCATTTGCTTTAAAATCCACTTGGGAAAACAGGAAAGTATTTTGTCCTGATTTAACCTCAAACTGAGTTTCCTGTCCATGACTGAGTGTATGAATGTCTCTGACCATGTTCCACACCGGACCGTCAGCTCGGATATCCATACCGACTCAACCAAAGACTGTCCGGAGCAGACTCAGGTCAAATAACGAGTTACAAACATTTTTACGATTCTTCACACTGCTTTGGGACCTTTTAGGTGAAAACTTACTTCAATTAAATCAATAATTGGTCCTGTAGTGAAGTTTTTCCGTGACATTTTACTTATAAAATCCAACATTTACGACCAGGCTACAGATGATTTAGGAGCGCATCACACTGATGAAAAGCGGAATGGGGGCATGAACTATTTGGCAGCTTTTGTAGGATGCCACCTCTGTGAGGACATCGCATGATCTTTCATTGCCAAGGATACAGCTAGGACCCCCCTCTTTCTGCACTGGAAAGCAGCCCATTGTAGTGCCTGAGTAAAAGAGGGCCGAACAGACAGGGTTGTTACAGACAGGAGGGGGAGAGGAGCAGCGGGATGATGAGGTTAAAGCGGGGTGATAATGCGGGGAATGGGGGTTATAACCGTGGAGAGGGGGACTTTTCTAAATCTATTTTTATTAATTAGCCTAACAAAATGAAAAAACACCAACCTCTAAGGTAGTTCAAGCAGCCCCCCCCAGCTGCATTTCTATAATCCATAAACCTACAGTACACAAACGTCCACAGTACACAGAGAGAAACGTATAGCTCCGGCTCGCCCCCCCCCCCGCCCCGGCTGTCGGCTGTGTGTACGTGCGGCAACCACAGCCTCCCTTAACAGAGTGGGGAGGGAGGGCTTCATAATCCAGCTCCATCCCAGGATCCATGCCAGAGTACCGCTCCAGCCCAAGATCCACCCTCAGCTTCAGCCAATGTGTTTGCTGGCTGGGGGAGGCAGCCATTCAGTGCCTCTTCCATGTCGGGGAGGAGAGACGCCCAGCTTTAACCCTGGCCTCGCTGGGGCAGACAGGAGGCAGACGAGGCTAAGAAGCCAGCATGCCAGGGAAGACGAATCAGCCGCTATTGCTTTGGAGGAATCCCAACAGCAAGGCGGGAGCGGAATTAGTGAATCACCACATCCATACAGGCCAGCATCAGGAAAAGCATGAAAAGTACGCAAGCTAAATGTAGCATTCAGGGCTTTTTGTATTCTTCCTTTGTACAGCTTTACCTACAGCAATGTCTGCTGGTTCTGTGTCTCAGCAGGCAGCGTTACAGCAGGATAACGCCACAACTGCAGAGGGATTATTCCCCATTCTGCTCACGCTATCACAAGGCTACACAAGCTAGCCGCTATGCCAAACATGCTCCAGTAACCTCACGCATTCATTCATCCCCTCCTCCTCCTCCTCCTCCTCCACTGTCCTCTCCACCACAGCCTCACCCAGCCCTGCACCACTATATATCGCTCTATCTGCCGTCCTTTCTAGGCCATGCGGCCCCTCCCACTTTCATTCATACAGCGCTGGGTTTTGTGCTCACAAGCTGGATTTGGGAGGGGGGAGTTATAATTTCACACCTACTTCACCAATAAGGAGGAGACCGTGGCATCTTAGAGAGGTTTTCTCTTATCAAGCTACAAAACACACACATAAAGTCTCACTGTGTCAGTCCAATCATTTGCTTGCCATTCCCCCCCCCCACACACACACACACGCACACACACACACACAGTTCCAGTAAAGGCTTTAAATTCAAAGCCTGATCAAAGTGTGTTGTGTTTACCTTTCATTTGGCCATGGCAGTAAAGAGCCCTGGCTGCTGGGTCCTCAGGGAAAGAACATGGGAGAAGCCACGCAGCCAATAGCGTGCAGCCACACACGGCAACACTTCCTGCTCTTAACACATAAAACCTCCCCTTTAATTGGCAGTTTTGTCTAAAGGCAAAAGTGCTGGGAACAATAACAAACACGTTTTTACCCCAGAGCCATTAACACACGAGAACACATGAACGTACATGCTCATCCGCCCTCTTCCCTACACACACACACACACACACAGCTGCTGGATTCACGTTTACTATATTTGGCCACTGTGGGAGTCCTAAGCTTCAAAAGCTTTGCTATAAATGCTCAGAGTAATCTGATGTAAGACATTTGCCCTGAGACAGTCAAGGAAAGAGGCGGGGGGAGGGGACAGAGTGTAAACAAAAACAAACTGATTGCTAGGAGGAGGAGAGCAACACTATCATCAGAAATGTCAATATGCATGCAAGCAAACAACACACAGGCAGGAAAATCATTCTTTGTGCTGACTGATGGGAAAAGAAAATCACAGAATAAGCAAGACGAAGAGACAGTATGTAAAATACGACGCAGGCAGAAAGGAGTAATGGTAACGTAATGGCTACCAGCTGGTAAGTAACAAATGAAACCAGACCTTGCAAGATTTATATTATTATTATTCTTCCGCAGAGGAAACATAACCTGATTCCACTGATGCTGCCCATCTCCCACGTAAAGCACCATGTAGCGTACCTGACATTTCCTATTTAGGTAACAGTTGCCAGGAGATTAAAAACTGACTGAAAATAATACTACGCATAACTTTAGTTAGCACAGCACATTAAAACATGTTCTGACATATTAATGGATTAACAACAGTGCTTTCATAGAAGCGGCATTGTGACTCATTATTGATAAATCAAATAAATAGAGAGAGTTCAGCTCTATTTATACACTCTGGTCAGATAAACCAATTTCTTTTCTACTAAATTTTAACTTAGCAAATAGGTAGGAACCTCCTATGGAAAAAGTGCTGCACCAATTAATATGTTTCAGCTGGAAAGAACTTATGAAACCTAAACCGATGCAGCTTCCTTAGACCTTTGTCATCCTGTTCTACCATTTGGCTGAGCCAGTTTTACAGTCATTACCTTTAATTTTTAGTAAGGAATTGATTAAATAAACCTGCCTGAACCGTCTCTACCGGTTGGTTTGGGTATGTAATACCAAAAGAAAGAGTTATTTTTCCTGTTGCTGTTTTAAATTTTGACCATTTGACTGTCATTACTTTATTATTAACATTAACCTCAACTATTTGCTGAAAAAACATTTATTCGTATTTTTCTTGTTCAAAGGAAAAGGGATACTGAAAAGAAAAATTTATCTCTTGCTTTTTTTCCCCAATGTGAAAGTTAAAGGGTTAATCAGCCTAGTTAGAAAACACATGGATGGAAAAGGTACAGCTAGGGGTGGGAATTGAGAACCGGTTCCAACTGACCAATTCCATTGGAATTGTACGCCTCCAACTTTATCAATTCTTCTTAACGAATCTGTCCTTGCACACTGTTTTCCCTGAAATTTTGCCTCGCGGTGCAATTGCATCACCGCCTCTGCGACCACTCGGATTTATGTTTTTCATTTAACACTCTGATCATGGAGAGAAGAAAACGTTCAAAGGCCTGGTTGCATTTCAGCAAACGGGACGAAAATTCCGCTGTGTGCAATC
>JBBDHI010000015.1:15424803-15435662 GCA_037177115.1 Craterocephalus stercusmuscarum
TCTTTATTTCCTCATCATGGCTGGACTTAGTGCAATGGCTCGCTAAGAAGACCTGAAAGACTGGGTCGGAGGCTTCTTACAGATCCTTCTTTGCTAAGATCTTCTTAACGTTAAGAACGAATCTGGGAAATGCGTTTTTCTCAAGAAGACGCTGAAAGAACGTTCTTAAGAAGATCTTAGTGCTAAGATCTTCTTAACTGAATCTGGGAAGCCCGGCCTATTAGCGGTTTGTGGCAGCCATGATGCGTCGCCAGCAGCAAGTATATCGCAGCCCTTAAACAACTTCACCAACCACTCAGGCAGAGAGCAGGTAAGGTCAGCCCAATCAGTCAAGAAATGTGAATTTTATAGACATTGAGAAAAATTGTTCATGTCACAAAAACCTGCTGTTACAGAAGCACAGGGCAGAGCACAATGACAAGAAATTTTCTTTACTTTTAAAGTCAGAGTGTGTGTGTGTGTATGTGTGTGTGTGCATGTGTATACACTATTGGCTTAATGACTTGGACGACACTGTGTTACTGACAGTTGGACCTGGCTGAACACAGCACAGCATCTATACTACTTCACATCTCTGCCCCTCAGACACGTGAGCCATTAAAAACAGGTCCTTTAGGTAAAAACAGAAACTTTCAATCTTTTTTTTTCGTGTTTGAAAACCTTTGTCATCCCCCCATCCCTTGTCACATGCACACAAAATAACCACAACCCTGCATATCTGTATACCTGCCTCAACAAGTCGAGTTGCTGGCTTACATAAACAGTAGCATACAGTCTATCTCTCCGTTTGCACAAAAGAAACCCTCTTCATGTTCATAAGAAGGTCATAAGACGAATCCTGTTTAGAATGAAAGCCATGGCGTCTCTTTTTGCTGTGCAGCCATTTAAAAACTTCACTTCAGGGACCTTTCCTTTGAGGCTGCAGGATTTGGATGAATGCTGTGAGCAAAACCTGTTAAATCAACCTGCAATGTTTTCATTTGTCTGTGGTCGAATAAGCACACATGCTCTTTATCAGCAGGGCTTTGCTTCTCATTATACAGTCACGCACTCATCCAACAGCTTTTAAGTGTAATCGCATCCTACAAATGCTGCTGCTACTGAACACTAAAAAGCCTCTTCTGTGCAATTACAGACGTCTTGCTGTGTTAAAAAAAGGGGAAAGAAACAGACATTTGCAAGGTCAAATTTGCAGCTACATTCAGATGTTAAGTGACTTTTGATCTCAGACACCCCCATCCCTTCATGTAAGGCCCTTCAATGAAAACTGTGCTAGTGATAAATAGAAAATAAGTCAAAATGGGGTCACTGATTACCTGATGAGCATGACTCTGTTTTTAGGCACAGCTCTGCCCACTGCTTTGTCATTCTGTCCATTGATTTCCTCGTCTTCCTCGCCTTCCTGTGTGCTAGCCAGTCCTGCTGGCCCATCCTGTTACCATGGAGATGAGTCCAGACACACACAGTCTGCAGTAATTAGTTGTACGCTCCCAACAGGCGTTTTTCTTAGATTCCCTAGTCATCACTTGTGCCTCGCGCTTCAACAAAAAGCAACGCTCTCTTTCTTGTGTCCCTTTAAGCGTTGTGCCCTCACCTCCTGCTTGACTTGTTTTCAGCCGTCTCTTCTTCTTCTGTCATCTCTGCGTTACACCCATGTAGTGTCTATCCTCCGGTAACAAACCTGCTCCTTCCGAAAGCCACAGCCACTAGATCTCATTACAGATGCTCAAGGATGAAGCTGCAATTAATACATCCTTCTGATGGCACTCCCCTGTTCTTTTCTCCTCCAACACTTCCCTTTTACTATCCTCCCTGCTCACATGTCACTATGTCCCTTCCATTTACCGGCCACATCTCTCCTTCCCACCAACCCCTCTATCCTCGCTCGTCTGTGTCAGTCTTTAATGTTGTCACCCTGCCACCAGTGCCGGCATTATTGCTGCTTGCTGCACTTTTTCCTGAAATTTAGATGCGAGCAATGAAACGCCTGCAAAGACGAGCTGGGAGCGTGCGCACACGTTCACTTTTTACTCCTCACACAATTACACAAAGCAAAAAAAGCACAAATCAACATGCGCTCTCTTCTCTCTCACCCTCTGATGCAAGGGACGCACACACACACACCATCACACACACACTTTTGCTGAGTGGACAGCATGGCGATAGCGGGAAGGTGATGGAGAGAGGCAGGGGGTGAACATCCATCTGGAGAGTGAGACACCTGCATCACAGTCCTTGTGATTTTCCTTCACATCACCAAGACAGAGAGTCATTCACACACACTCACACACACACACACACACAACAAAAGCTCAGCAGCATGTCCAGGCTGCTTGTCAGGTCCAGTGGCCACTAAGATTTATTGGATGTGAGAGACACGTGCAGCAAACAATGTGCAGCAGATTGGGACACAATCAGTGTCGGTCGGTCTTATGTCTCCTGTCCAACTGATGGAACTGTGATTTCTATCTCTGCAGGACAATCGCACGCTAACGTCGCTCACAAACATCTTGAGTGAGTCTCACTGTGGATCAAAACGCAAACCGGCCCTGCAGACGTGAAGTCAAACCACCCAGCACGAGTCCAGAGAATGAAATTCCATCACGCCACAGAAGAAATGAAAAAACCCGAACAAAGGACATCTTTCTGACAGGTCTGGTGTCATTTTATGGGTTGCACTTATTCGGAGATAAATGGCCTTTTTAATCTCCGTAATATAATCAGTGGTGCTGAGAGGTGCCCCCATCATGACTAGGGTGCTTTTAAGACTTCCTTTTCCCCTCTCAATGCCCCATTATATCTTCATTTTAGCCAGAGAAAGAACAAACTAATTGAAAAGGAAGGAGAGGACTCAAATAGCTTTCTCTGTCCTCACTTAACACACAAGATGTTTATCAAAGGAGCTATTGTTACAGCTTATTTCTTTCCTCTTAACTCCACGATTCCACCTGTGCAACCTCTGGTCTCATTCTTTTTCTCCAGGCTATCTTACATTTCAGGGGTTTTGAGTTCACTTGTCCTCGCGATCAGGACGAGGACTGCGTGCGGTTGAAGATGCTATAAGCAACCTTTGAGGAGACGAGAGCCCGGCCTTTTTAGCATAAGTGCTTGGTTAAGACGCCCTCGCTGACTTTTTGGTCATGAGGAACATACAGCAAACATTAGTGGAAAAACATAATGAGGCTAATTATCTTCATCCCGGGAGGAAAACATAATTCTGGAGGAAGTTAATCGCTTTTTGTTTTGAATTTGTGGGAGTCTACCTGAAAAACATGTGGACAGCTGCCCACAACGCATCACATTTAAAGCTGTTCAAGTTTAATCCTGGGGAGACAAACTTAATATACAATTGAGTAAAAAATACAGAGAAAACAAGTTTAAAGCTGCCCTGAGAAAGTGCTCAGAGGAGTCAGCGTTACCCAGCTTTACAGCTTCGTCCACCGACTGGAGCGGAAATAACTTCTTTTTCAGAGACAAAATGAAATAGATGAGGTTGAGTTTTTCAAATTTACCAGTCGTTATACTTAACCGGTTTGTTTACAGGAAAGGCTACGATGCCGCAGAATACACTTATGGGCTAATGTGATAACAAACGCGCGGGGGGGGGGGGGGGTGGGGGCAAGTAAACACAAACCAAGTCACCAAAAGCAGAGCAAACAAGGAAATGAAGCCGCACAAACAGAAACAGATAAGTAAACCTCTTCCTCCTCAACACACGTTCACACAAAAACCCAGCGGAGTTCCAGGTTTGTGTGTTTCTGCAGGCTGGCCAGCTGCAGCGAGCAGTAGGCACAGTGTGGGGGCCGGGGTGGGACAGCTGCAGTGCAGATGCTAGCTGTCCTATTTCATATTCACAGCACTGCACTAAGCAAAGCCACGCTACGCACACAAATACAGGCACGCACACGCCCACAGAGAAGAGCAGAGACCAACAACACAATGTGGCTTCACACAATGATAAAGCTCCCGAACATCACAATATCATCAGGAGAACTTGGATGGTTTCACACAGGGGGGGGGGGGACACGACAAGATAAACAGGTACGTCAGATCTAATTGAACACCTTCATGTTTAAATGGGAACACAACGCTTTTTTAAAACTTTCTAAATCAAATTTGTTCATCCTTTCCTCCCCCCTCAGCCAGAAAGGTATCTGGAAGACTTTTTATTTTGTGAGGAAGCAAGGAAGGAAGAAAGTCTCCATCAGTAAGACAACAAACAGGTTTGTCACAGGAACAAACATACATTTCCTAATATTGTAGCCAAATGACATGTAACAGACATATGGATGTCACTTCTAAATGTTTATTTGTATTCATCCATTTATCTATTTTTTGTACTGCTTAATCCAATTCAGGGTTGCAGGTGGCATGGAGTCTATCCCAGCAACTATCAGGCGAGAGGCGGGGCACAGCCTGGACAGGTCGCCAGTCCATCGCAGATGTTTTTAGATGTGGCAAAACAAACTCCTCTTAATTTTAACAGTCATTAAACCAATGTGTTAAAGGAGTTATACCCGATATTATCTTAATCTTTCTAAGAGAAATGGTTTCTACATGGTATATTATGTGGTAAAAGGGGGAAGTCCATAAAAAAGAATGACTCATTGATTGCGCATATGCAGTCCAGGCCATTTTAGTTAGCGATAGTGGCTAATTTTTAGCTTTGGCTTGACGCTCTCTCTGTTAATGGGGTTAACTTCCGTAACGTCCGGATCACGATCAGCCAGTAAGAAGGTTCCCCTAGGGAATTCGGAAGTTCGTACATATGTAAAATCAATGAGTCATTCATTTTTATGGACTTTCTTAGAAAGAATAAAATATCAGGTATAGCTCTAACATATACAGTATGTTGCCCCTGTTGCGTCAATTTGATTTGGGGTTAAAGCTAACTAGAATAAATGTTGATGATATCCATGGAGGTTGAAAAACTTTACTACTGACAGAAAAGTAGCCGGATACTGCTTTCAAGGGCCTTGGTGAACTAAATGTAAAGAAATATAAATACAGTCATAACGATATATGTCTGCAAAAACAGAAGCAACAAAAGAAAGCACCATCGTCCCTGAAAGTTTTACATCAAGTTGACAAAGCCTCAGTTTGACCTCAGTGAGAGCATCTGCCCATCAACAGAGCGAGCAGCCAGGGAAAACAGTGAAGCAGACCGTCCAGGGGTCTCTTGGGGAGGAACGGTATGGAGAGTGTTAGTCATAAGTAAATAGCTTGAACTCAGGGGTAACAGAGGAGAATTTGTGGAAAACTGGACAATCTTTTGCTTCTGTTCATTTCATCACAACCCATCTATGTTGTCTGGGACTGGAGAAGGTGTTTGCTTTAAGTTTCTGTCACTCTGCTCCATTATACATAAAGAGGTCATTAATCCAACATAGTTGCTTCAGAGCCAAGTGACAAACACGCTGTGAAAGCAAGCAGACGTCAATGTTTGCATTCTGACTCCGTTTCAGATCAAATCTGACCTTTTGATAGGCACCGACTTTATTTAATCACTCACTCATCCGAGGACCTCCCCACAACATCAGGAGATATTTCTGGCAACAAGCAGCCTGATCAGGTACCCGAAAGCCTTGATGCAGCATATCTCCCTACAACCAATCAGACATCGGGATTCCATAAATCCTGAAAAATTAACACTTGCACAGAAACATCCACTTCTCTGCCACAACCAAGCAGAAATAGCATGCAAACTACAGTTTACATTGCTCTACATTTACCAGGAGTGATATGTCAGCTAGTAACACTGATGGCTCAGTGTAATGCTAATGCAGCGTACGCCGCTCTAAAACCTCCCCTAATTAAAATCTTAGATCCAATAACTGCCAGACTAAAGAGATTTGCCATAAGCACACAATATTAACCGCCAAGCACAGAATGAGGGGAGATTATGAGTGCAATCACATGCCAATGACGAGCGCTACATTTGGAACGAGAGGACGGAAACTTCTGCAAGTAGCAACAAACTACAAACACTAAAGTAGACAGAGATATCTCCCATCAGCAGCATCTACAGTGATCTGAACCGGCCGTAAACAAGCGCCGCTCTGGTCATATACTGCGTCCTGCCATGTCTACAGTGATGATGGGAGAGGGCTGGAGGGACAAGAGGCGAGGGGCCAAGGCAGCATGTGGAAAAAAAAAAAAAAAAAGTGTGACATGCAACCGAAAGCAGTGATACAAATGCACAGGGAAGTGATGGTTGGATGGAATGAGGGGGCCATGCGAAAGGGTGAAGCTCAAGGGGAGGGAAGGAGCAAAGGCGCTGAAAGGGAGAGCATGGGCAAAGCTTTGGCGCGAGGGCCGCGGCACAAAGGACAGAACACGAGCAGATGGTGCGGGAACATGACCGTTACGAAGGAAACAATTAGTGAAATATCACAGCCGATTCTGTCCAATTCCTCACTCAGAAAAATGCCCTTAACTGGGCTCCATTGCTTCTCCACATACAGGAATTCAAGAGCCGTGACCTCTAAAACAAGATTTCATCATTAATCTTAACAGTGGATGTAAACAGGAGATTTGGCTCAGCTCTGATTTACAATTTTTACATTTTTCTTTCTTCACGAAAACTGCATATCTTCATTTTTTAGTGTAGTTCATCCCATTTGCTTTTCATCCAAATTCATATCCGAACCACATGATGAGTAAATTATTTTCCACTAGTCTGTTTCTGTCACCTCAATTATTAACTTGCGTTTACAAAAATAAAGCGCAACGCTGAAACCAGATTTGCTGTTTGCAACAGTCATTTAGCAATTTGGTATAAAGATTTTGTTACAAACAGAGGAAAAGGGTTGAGCAAGGATAACAGTACATTGAGTAAACAAGTGCTATGCCCCGTTTCTCACTTCTGTCTTTCGCTGCATGTTTCAGTCTTGCAAAGCTGCAAAGTGTGAGGCTGTGAGTAAAGAGGAGGAGCTGCTTTTTCACCATATGACCCAAGAGGATAAGAGCTTCTTTATGTGCAGTGCACAGCCATTTGTTTTGTTCTGTCTTTGATTTTTTTTTTTAAGACACACAAAGAGCGACTGTGATATTTCTCTGATGTCCGACTGTAGATTTATTAAAATTGGAAACTATACATAAAAATTTCTTAGTCTATGTGACATCTCCAAATGAAACAGCTAATCAAAAATAAATAGAAAAACAAAACCAAATTTTTAAAAACTAAGAATCGGATGCCAGAGCAGATCAAAGTATAAATTAATTTGTGCAGGTCTAATTTACACATTAGAGGCAAGAACAACTAATTCTGACCTGCAGTCATGGAACCAATACGCCAGCACAGCTGGTAGGTTCAAGCAAACAAAATGTTTCCTTCCTGATCAAAAAACCCAAGCTACACACATCCCATCGTGAAGATTTTGTTTCTGTTTAAAATCTTAAATAAGGAAATATTTAAGAGATTTTTCATTGTGATTAATAAAAGTACAAATTAATCTACTTAAGCACTCATCTTAAATCTTATCAAACTGGCTTCTGCACAGATGAGAAATAGTTTAATAGACAGTTCAGACTGCAGCACACACATCAGCGAAAGTGGCAAACCCCAAACCTCATCCTTTGAAGCGTATACTGGTGCCCACATTTTTTTTTTTAACCTGTCTTTGATGTGACCTACATCCCTGCATTTAGTAAGACATATAAAGCTAATGAAACTGGTGTATTTTCCATCAGCTACAACCTGTTTTCAAGTGTCTGTCCTCATGTTAGACATCAACAGTCTCTGGCGCCAGTTACTTCTGGAAATATTGCACGGACCATTATGGCTGCAAATTAAGCATGATGTGGACGCTCAAAGCAGGAAGTAGAGAAGATCCAGGTCCTCGGACAGATTCGGTTGGATGACAAGTTCAAGGGCACGGCGTGACTGCAAAACAAGCCTCAGCTGAAGGATTTGCACAGCAGGTGTCGCCTGGTGGAGAACGGTCCAACCACAATAGGGTGTCCGTTTGGAACATGTCGCCATATGTGTGTGTACACATACATAATACATGTACACCGGAGTGCAGGACAAAAGAATAAGAAATAAAGCGCATACATTAAAAAAAAGAGAAGAGGGTGCCAGGGGGCTGAAGAGGCCCTGCTTCTTCTTGGGGGGGTAGGTGTTGTCTCAAACAGGTGACCCGAGTGAGCGGTGGCACACAAAGAGAAAAGCTAAACTGGCACACAGCAGTCAGAGGTAAACCGAGGGAAAGTACATTTGCAGTCCCACCTGATGTAACAGGTATCAGCAACAAAGAGCCTGAGCAGAAGTAAATGAAAACACTCAACGCTGCACATCTGAGGAGATAAGAGGCTGATTTACATATCAGTGCTTAATTTGAAATCACTTCATCACAAACAAAACACCTCAGTACAGTTTCCCCTAGGTTGCCCAAAAGAAAAGGACCATGTGACTAAAGTTTAGCACTCAGCTCAGCAGCTTATGACTCAGTTTCCCTGTTAGATTACACTCGATGCCCTTTAAGGATCAGAGCTTAGATGTTAAAAAGTTGGGATGAGGATTAAAGGCAGAACAAAACTCACCAGGAGAAAATGTGAACAGCTAAATTACCAATGTAACTTGAGCTTAAGAGAAATCCTCATGACTCATCTGAACTATGAAAGGCTCATCCAATCAGTGCTGTTCACTGGGAGCCGCACAGCCAACGCTGTAAATGACACCATTTCTTTCTTCATCTGCATACCTTTGTGAAGTTTGTGTACTATATCAATTAAAGTCATTGCTCTGAAGCTGAGAGGTATAAAGAGCTCATCTAACACACATCTAACAAACAATGAAAGAAAAATAATACGATTTTTATCCGTTGACGCGGCCAAAACAAGCTAAAGAACATGCTGCCTGCAGCTCTGCTGGCGACTGTGTGGTTGTTATTCAGAGACATGTTTTGTTATGTAGATGTCTGTGTGTGTTTGTGTGCGAGTGAGGAAAGACTTTCCCACGTGATAGCAAGGAGCGGTTTGAGGCATTGATATTCTCACATGGTGACAATGGTATGTATACGGTAACTGACCACCATTACAAGCAGACACTAAAACCATTGACGTCCAACGTCATTAACATTGATCTGTCATTAAAACTCATGAATCCATCATATCAACTGACCAAGCACTCCTTCCATGGTTAAATCATGACGTAAGAGGTTCAAACAGGAGCCCCGAAGCTTTCATCCTGGTTTCTATACGACGCAGATCTATGCAAGAGAAGCTGAAACAAGTCTGATCCTCAGAGACCCCAAAAGTATCCACAAAACCCAGAACGTCCACATCATTCTGATGCCTGACGTCGTAAGATACATGATGGGTCAGAACTATTCTGGCAACATAGAAGGGAGTCCTACAAAATTAAGCAGGTGATCGTCGCTCATGTGCTTTACAGACAGCTTCAAATTCAAACCTACATGGATAATAATGCAAGTCTTCCACAAAGCAGGCCAGAAAAAGTTCTCAGAGGCGCTGTCATGTGTGTGTCAGCCCCTCGACAGCCTCTAAATGTGACACTCGCTTCAACACCACTCTATAACAGATGCGACTCTTTGCCTCAGAACATTGGAGAGGCAGCGGTAAACAGCCGTGTGCGTCTCGGTAATGAGATTGTAAAACGTAGAATGAGGAATAAATTGAATCAGCGCCGAAAGGAGAGTCTGGGCGGCCAAGGGAAGAGTGGTTAGCAGGAGGCAGTAAACAGGCACCAGTGATTGATGCTGTCAACAGACACGAGGGTCCTCTTGACAAGGATGGAGAGCATTATTACGATTCACAAAAGAGGGTACTAGTTTGCCCCCCCTCTTTTTAAATCTATCACCTATAATCTCGTAGATTATGACACTTTCAACATTTTCAGACTTCCTGGCAGCCAGGGTGAATAAATAAGAATTAAACCTGACTCATGGGAGAAAAAGATCTTTATAAAGATTAATTTATCTGCAACTCATTTCCATTCCTTACTAATTCTATTCCCCACTCACATGAGCGCTGAATAGAATTTAGACCACATTATCAATCTTTTAAATCTACTCTCCAGTATGAAAACAATCCATGACACTCATGTAAAAAGATTAAAATTAAAAAGAATGCTATGTCATTAAGACTGCAGCTTCAGAAAAGCTTCTGCAAGCAACGGGGCCAGGAAGCAGCTTGCAGAGATATGGTCAGCTCGCGCAGATGAGGGGTGCCATGCGTCAACACAGTGAGTTTTCAGGCTAATTCATCTCTGTCAGTGGTACATATGAGACAAGAAGACTCGAGCATCTGTCTCAATCTACACATGCTGCCCACTGAATGGAGATATGGAGTGCCACAAAGTTCCTCCTTCATCACGTCAAGGCGCACCGAGTTTGTCATCCAAGCTGCTTTCTGCTTCCATCGGTCCATTGCGGCCATCCGATCCAGAGAGGGCTCACGAATGCAGAGACAACCGTTGATGCATGTGGCCCAGCGCCGACTTTAAGAGAGGCTTTAAGGAAAGGACAGGAGCACGGCCTGGTGCTAAAGCCGTGATTCAAACATCCACTCCCACGGCCATTTTCTCTGCCTCAATGGGGCAATAAATGTTTTTAATAAACACCTTTCAATATAAATGATGGATAGCCAACTAGAAGATTGAATGAACACAGCACTTGGCAGATAAACATTGGCTTGATGAAGACTGGACTTCTTTTGCGCCACTTTATTCATTTTCTTTGACATTAACAGACATTTTCACTGTCAGTGTTTTACTGATGTTTACACTCATACTTTAAAACTACGTTTACACTGCAGATACAAGTAACACGAATGTGACATGAAACTGGTTTGGGTCTAAGTCTGTTTTCTGTTTACATTACAGCTAAAATGCGACT
>JBBDHI010000015.1:15466007-15477183 GCA_037177115.1 Craterocephalus stercusmuscarum
AATAAAAGGCTTTCTATTCTATTCTAAACAACAATTTGATGGAGAAAAAGTGAGGAGGATTTTTTTCAGTGATTTATTACTTCTTTTTTTCTAGGTAAAGTAACCATTTTTCTTTTTGTAAAACTCAAAAGAAATCTGACTTGAGCAGAGCATGCACACCGTGACTTTCAAAGTGTCATTTCTCATTGAATTTTCTGTTTTAATGCATCAGGATGTCACTTAACACCGTCTGTTGAATGAATTGAATGTGTGGTTGGTCAACAGAGCTAGTCAGGGAACTAAAAGACAGCCCAGTCTTGGTTCTTGAAGCTCTAGTACACACTGTTCTCATGCACGACCACCTCCTCTGGACAGCCGCATTGCCCGGAAGTGGGCCGGCCAGGATCTGAGAAGATGAGACCCAGCAGACAGCACGGAGCAGCCAGGGCGCATAGTGATACACAAGTGCACACACACAGAGCCACCTACATGGTGGGCCACTTCAAAGACATTCCACAACATGCACAGCATTGTCGGAAAATGCCAATGCACACTTCAGTGAAGAGAGCCTGAGAATCCAAATGGGCTGCACACAAATGGAGGGCAGCCCTGATTTTAGATCTCCACGTGTTCCTCTGCCCTCAAAGGTGGCTCAATCACCTCTCCTGAATAAGCAACCCTGCCCTGGACATTTACCTTCATCAGAGTGGAATATGTGTAAGGCAGACGCTGTGACCGAGCAGGTTACAGAAGCATACATACTATGGAAAAACGTGAGTAATAATGAATGCATGCACACTCCTAATAGAGCTGTGCTTAGAGGCTTGAGAGGAACAAGAAAGGGGGGGGTTACCCAGTTGCACAACATGTTTTTCAGGAGTTACACCAAGAGACAGTGGTTACTTCAGAAACTATTTGCTGATAACTATAACTGAGATAGCAGTCCAGCCGAATAAACAGCCTGTGAAGGCAGCTTTCTGCTATTCTCTAAAGTAAGCAGATCGCAGCTGCTGCGTTGTCTGATTCCACTTTTCCCACAACTAACCATGCAGCATGGATTCAGAAGGAAATATTTTATTGTTGATGGGGCCCCCCCTCCAACACAAACTTTTGCCAACAACATCTAAAAAAGTTCCAAATATGGTCACTTCCCATGAAGAGCCAATGGCATGCATCCGACTCCCTGAGAGACAAGAGAGAGGGAAATGGCAAAGGCAAATGAAGAAAGGTTAACAGCAGCTTTGTCTTTCAAAAAAACAACTGCCTGCATGCATGACCTGTGTAAAGGAGCCAGATCATGTCTCCTGAACCTGGCTACTTTCTAAAGAATATATGCACGCCAAGTACAAAGGCACCATCAGTAGTTAAATTTTTTAAGATTTCCGCCATCATTTAAGGTAATTGCAAGCCATACTGCAGAGGCAACTTACTGACTTGGAAAGGAAATTTTGTTTGATGTATGCAGACTTAAAATGTGATGTAGGCTGCAACTCAACATTAGTCATTTTTTTAAAGACTGAGAAACGAAAGCCCGGTTTACTGCTTCATAAACTTATTTGCTACCCCCTTAAAAACTGTAGTACTTCTTCATGCTGCATCTTTCTTTGTTTCAATTATACAAATAACCTTTAGCATGTTTGGCTTCCATCTTTAGGTTGCATTAACACGTCACCCCATGCTTCTTGCATGGATTACCGATGCAAAAAGTAACAGTGTGGCTGGGGAATAATCACCGGACTTTTTAACATTATCAAAACATTTGTCCCTGGCCATTTTCTGTCCAAACGCCGTTGGCCGTCCAATGCTACCATTTTTATACGATTAAAAATATCTCCACAAATCTTTCACATTAGTCATCATAAGCTGAGAAGACTAAAGATCACACAGTTTGTACCAGTCTTTAGGTGGCTACCATGTTAGGTCATTTAAAACTGGTCTACTTGCTCTCTATGCTCTGTATGCACTAAAACACTTGGCAGACTTGTGCAACACATCTACCACAACACTGAGAGAAAATCTCACATGGCGACATTCTGGCCAAAGGTCAATCAACTGACAAGTAAAAACTGCATCAAGTGATTTTAGAACAGGTCTGTATATACGTTTAATCAATTTATTTATTTTACACAGAAACATTCATTCATTTAAAGAAAGCACTGGACCTGTAACTCCTTACATTGGCAAATTAATTATTTACACCAAAGAACACGGAGAAAATGTTGCTTTTATTCTTATAGTGCTTCTCTTATCCCATTCTTATAAAAGTGGTAGATGTTGGGTAAGTGGTAACACCTCAGTCTGAAATAACTTCAAAATAACTCATTAACGTAAACAAATTAAGAAAGTGGGAATTAAATGTTTATCTCAACACCAGCCTGCAATAAATGAGCCACCTGGAAGTAAAACGCCCTGCAGCAAAAAAAAACTCCGCTGTTATCATTAGGAATACGGGGTCATTAAACGATACGTAGTGGGATCATTATCTCCAGCTCTCATAATCTCCGACAACGCAGCGCGGTGCCGTTCCGCGTACACACCATTACACCGTTACAATCAAACCTCTCTCATTGATAAAAATAAACACCGCGAAGAAGAAGACGGTCCCGCTTCGGTGTAATCTAGAGCTAAAGAGCAGCGTAAACTAATCCACCACCTATGATGAGCCGTCTTAGCGTCGGCGGCTAATTTGTTTACATCCAGGCTGCAGCAGAGCCGCGCGCGCGTTTGTGCGCGTATGTCTGTAGCCCATAGAGAGGCCTCGCTCTCTCCACTTGCAGGGCCAATCCTGCAGCTCCCAGTGTGGGCTCGCTGCAGCCGACCACCCTGGTCCAGTTAAGGGGACTAATCTGGCCCTGGGGCTGGCGCGTCGAGCACAGGCCGCTAAGATATACACGAGACCGCTGGAGCTGCAGGGGGATGTTCCTCCGTAACTTTGCGGAGGAATATCAATCATTAGCGCGCAGCCGCAACAGCTGAAGTTGCGAGCTTCGTCATTAGACCTGCGTGCAAGAGTCTGAGCATGCGCGAAGATGGAGGCGAAGGTCTCGTGACAAAAACAATAAATTATTCTAATTTGATATCATTCCGGGCATGACTTTGGTGCTTCACTCTACTGGAAAACACAATTTTATATATATATTTTTTTGTAATTAACAACCTCTACATTATGAAAATAAACTAATATTGTTTGTTTTTTCAGTCATCCTTTGCATTGACCTTACATAAATTTACAATTAACACTATGCGATCAGATGCTACTTTTAAAGAATTTTAAAAAGCAGTACTTACTTTCTCCGTTTATTAGTCCATATTGGCATATGATGCAGGTGCAGATGATAAAAAACACCATTTGTGCTCTCAGCATTAGTGTCAACCCCCTCATTTTGGCTGTAGTTGTACTCCCCTCTTTGGGCATATCAAAAACTCCGAGGCTTGAGGGAGAAATGTTTCTTGTAGAGTCAATAAAACAGAAAAAAAGAAAAAATATCAAGGTCCAATCAACCCAACAGATTTAAGGTTGCCCTCCCGTATGCCGGGAGGAAGAGTTGGCAGATATATTATTTCCCCAGAAGAGTTTTTGATGCATGAACGCCCTGGGGGGGAAAAGCCAGCCACTAAATAACGTGATCTTGGGTTCTGGTAACACACGTGCGTGTAAAAATCTTCATTTTCCATAGATGAAGACTACAGTCCCCGTTCATCTGTTTGATTTAGGTGCTCCGCTGAGTCCAGAGAAAATAATTATCAATATCCTCACGGTGGGAAGGCTAGTTTAGAGGTCCCTTTGCAAAGTCCACGGAGCACATTTCTCAGTAATACAGGACTACAAAAAGAGAACAAAACAAACCCCACAGCGTTAAAAAAAATGTTTTCTACAGCTGGATATGGAGAACCGGAGTCGGCAGGGTTTGAACTCTCACTTCTGTAGTCCTGCGATCTTAATATCACCACCGCTTCTTCTGACTTATCATAAACTCTCCCCTTTTTAAGGCCGACGGGAGCACATCCCAGGAAACTCCCCGACAGGAAAAACGTGCTGCTTTCCCCAACACCACGACCTCCCTCTGAACTCCTTCACCCCCGCTGACCACCACGCCGCAAACGACCGTGCGCCCATAAAACGACCAAACGCGAGAAAGAAAGCGAGGAGGGCAAACTTATTCAGTAAATGCTACTCCTTTAGCGCAAAATATAAAGAAAAAAACTCGAAGGAGAGGAAAAGACCAAATAATTTCGATATTTCACCTGCACGTTACCGTGAAGTGAGAAAACTGCCCACCACGCCGCCCTTTGCTTTTCTCAGATTAACGCTAGCTGATGGGGGGAAAACAGCTAACGTTAGCTGGCTAATCCAAAACAAACGAGGTTCCAGCGTCGGTGAGAACAGTTGGAATTTTAGAAAGAAAATAATAATAATAAAACACACAAAGTCTGTATCCCGTCACTGGTAGTCAAAAAAGGGTGAGGTGAACAAACAGAAAAATACTTAGAAAGACGGGTCAAGTGTAAAAACTTGGATTCCCCTTCCGTTTAGCGATCGTTCTCCCTCAGGTTCCCCCTTTCCGTCTCTCTTTCTGCGAGTCTCTCCACCAGTAAACAAGTCCTGCCAGTCACCTCAGCTGGGCCACACGTGGTCTGCGGGAAAACACGGCGAGCTCATCCACCCGCTCACACGCAGGATCTGGAGCGTCTGAGGCAGCGTGAAGCGCCATGAAGCTGAGCACACAGCAACACATTGTGCAACCAGAGCACGTCAAAAGTCATTACAATA
The DNA here is from genome assembly GCA_037177115.1 of Craterocephalus stercusmuscarum. NCBI lineage: Eukaryota > Metazoa > Chordata > Actinopteri > Atheriniformes > Atherinidae > Craterocephalus > Craterocephalus stercusmuscarum. The sequence goes on from JBBDHI010000015.1 coordinate 15,470,758, forward strand.
TACTGAAGGAATGATACCAGCTAACTGTTTTGTTATCAAATGTTATGAAATAGCGGACAGTGTAGGTTACAAAGATACATTGTTCATATCTGACAAAGAAATGCAGAAAAATTCTGATTTTTAATATTATTCAATGGTTTGTTTTGTTTTCTGCTTTATAAAAAAATATAGCAGAGTATATTTAGAAAATAGTTATTTAAATTATTACATCCATACATTATAAAAATATTAAAATAAAACGTGGGATGATGATTGACATATTCAGATTTATAACAGTCTTCCATTTGGATTATCAGTAGAATATTGCTGGTGTGTTTAAGTATGGTATTCAGCTTCTTTAAATTGATCAGTGGTCTATGTTTTCTTTTCTTTTCAGATCGTAACCCGAACCAAATTTTAAATGTTAGCATTTTCACAAGTATCCTGTTCAATGAGATGAAGTACATAAATATATCATGATGCCATTTGTTGCTGTCATTCAGAATTTAGAAACAATTTCTTTAAGCTGTTTGATGTGGTGTGCTCTGCAGCCAGGTCAGATTAGCACGTAGCCTCTCCCTCAGAGCAACACTGTTATGATATAAGCTATGCTAATTTTACTTGAAAAAGTTTTTCCTGAAAATATGTTGCATCATGGCATCTCCAAAGCACGATTAAGGCTGCATTTTGAACCAGATATTGATAAGCTCTTCTCTTAAGCCTGGAAGAAGCTTGTATTCCAAAAAGATGTCCAAATTTTGATTTTCCAGGCTACAATGTTTTCACAGAAAGTGCTTCACCGGAGGAGTCGATTCAAGGATTTCTACTACAGAATCATTTTTGTCTTTTCGTGTTGTGCTGCAGGAGGGGTCCACAATCACAATCACTACATTCAATATAGCTTTTCAGCTTTGTCTTCATACTTTCTGGGTTATTAGGATTCTTTGAACTCCTTCATTGTAAATTGTACAGCAGATAGAGAATTCCCATCTAACACAATTTTTGTATTTTTTCCCTGTTTTTTCTTTTTCTTTCCTGAGTTTATATGACTTGACGATCAATGAATTCTGTTTTTATCCGAATTTCTCATAGCTTCCTGATGAAACAATGTTGCATAGTTTTCAGCTGCTCTATCCAGCACTAGAAGGCATTTACTTAAAGGGCATTTATTTTTCAAGGACACTGGCAGTATTAAAAAAGATGTTAAGCTTTCTTTTTTCCAAATCAAACTGAATAAAGGTGAAAAACGATTTTAGCCATGAGTGAGATAAACACATCATCTGAGATCAACGAGATCTATATAACATTTTCAGCAGATTATTATTTTCTTTGGCACATTGTCATGGACCAGTGAGAAACAAAGCTTCCTTGTAGACGAGTAAACGTTCACACTTCCTTGGTATTACAGCCATAGAGTAAAATGCCTGGTACACGTTCCCCTCAGATTTGCATGTCAAATATCCTCACCGAGACACCTGCCTTGTTGATGCAACTTTACTGCAAACAGCACATGGAAGTTCCTGCGAACACATACAGGAACAGCTGAATCCTGCTACCTGAGACAACTGGTTTCGGAAGGACAGAATAAATAGATTATTTCACGCGTAAGGGTTGCGTTTGTGTGCTTTGACGGCTCTATGCTCAGCTCAGAGCCTGTGGAGCAGGCCTGCTGTTAATCTGAGGAATGTTGTTTCCCGGTGAACAGAGTAAATGAGGTCTTAGTGAGATTAAATGTCACAGGTCTGAAAGACTCAGGATTGTGGAATCGAGTCAAAACAGATCTCTTTGTGGTAGTCACGCTGTCTGACGCCAACTCGAAGTACACACATGCCTCTGCTCCCCTCTCCCACTTGTCCCACTTCCTCTCAGGTGCTGCACATTACACTGATTTCTTTCCTTTTTTTTTCTGTGGGAGCGGAGGAGTTTGAGTGAATGGCCTTTTATCCTACTAACCTACCTAGAGTGCTGTTATATGAGCGCACACATGCAGCACTTGCGAGGCGCTGCAGCTCCGGCTTCCACTCTGTTGTAGTATAGCTTCATTTCAGTAGGTGGCACCAAAAATAACAGCCAATTCACTCATTTCACAGTCAAACGGGGACAAAGGGATATGTTGAGGAGAAATAGGATTAGACTTGACCAAAGATGCAAGTGAGGGGAGATTTGCGCCCTGCCAGTTGTAACATAATGAGGTTTTGTCAGCATTGGAATTCTTCAGCTTTAAATCATCTGAAACATCAGATTCCTTTAGACCTTTTGTTTCTACAAAGACCAGTGTTTTCTACACGGTCATGCCTGTCATTGATGCATTCACGCTCCTCTTTTCATGCCATCACAGATGAATCATTACTGACAACCTGCATAGCTGCTGATGACATGATGGCATGTTTGTAAATCATTAACTGCCTCATCATTTCCTCATCTGATACTGATAACTTCCCCTTTTTTAATAGCTGTTAACCAGATCTTTTCGGTTGTTTTGTGGAAAAAGCAACATTCTGACAAAGACTAGTGGCATCGGAGACAGAATCAGCATGCACTATATGATATGAGAAAGACAAAAAGCTTGATAGTTGACATTATTATTGCCAGTTTGAGCTGCAGAAGCCTTTGTAAACCTCAAGTACATATCAAAATGAATGTTGTGTCTCGTTTATTATACAGATCTAACTGACTTATTGGTTAGGCACCAGTATGTGAGCCTTCACCACACATGTAAGTATAGAAATTACTGATGCATATATTTGCATTCCTCTCCTGCCTCACATCATAAACTTGTGCAACATTAACTCCTCGTACAGACGGTCTCTCTCTCTCTCTCTCTCACACACACACACACACACACACACACACACACACACACACACACACACACACACACACACAGAAAGCAAAACAAACGTCTCTCTGCTGCTGCCTCTGCTGAGTCTGTAAATGGAGGGATTAATACGTTTGAACGGAGAGAGTTTTTCCTTTTTGCCGATGTGGAAGGCTCAGTAATTAGCTGCCTAGGGAGTCAGGGAGGAAGAGCCTTTATTTAGTGTTTATGTGTGTGTGGGCGTCTGTGTGTATGCGTGTGACAGGCTGTGTCCACCAAGGAGAGGGTCATGAGCTTAAAGGGACAAAGCGTTTCAGGATTATCCTCTTCAGCCAGCTCCCTGTATAGTTGATTTATTCTTTTTGGTTCACTCCCTTGCTGCGTTTCAGACCCAGTTGGTGTACAGCTCAGAAAAACAACAGGAATTCTCATCATCTGAGTCTTTTGTCACGTTTAGTCGCACAGGAACAATGTTATCACATAGTTGTGTAAGTCAGAGGGTACGCACTTTCAGTTCTTACGTACAGCAGCTGAGTGTCCATCACTTGCCTGCATATGACTCAATCGGACAAGAAAAATACTCCAATCTCAAACATTTCCAGCAAATTCCAGCAAATTCTCGGCAGTTCAAACACATGCTGTACTGTGGATTTTTACTTTCTATCACTTTTTGCATTGTTATGTAACATGGATCAATCTCATTCGCTCTCCTTTGATTTTGAGGAATTGGGTTCCCTTTACTTTCAGGGGATCAATGAGTAGTCATCAAAAAGCACCTAAAACCCCCATCTGAACGGCTTTATGACTGTTGGTCCAACTTTACAATAACCCATTACTGATTTCCATCTGCAGTTTAAACCCTGGTGGACTAACCTCAGCAAACACAACCTTCAAAACCAAACCTAAAACAATGCGTAATGGGGTATGCAAATGTTTTTTTTAAATGCACACCCAAATGCCTAAAGTACGCACACAAAATAAATGTACACATTAAATCTTTTTTCCCTTAAACCTCACAAATCTCATACTTTCCTGTTCCAAAAGGCTCCTATGCACACAAACACTCAAATATGTGACCAGCACATATCTCCTGGTACCACAGACGAAACTATTCTTTCATTGAAAGCATCTTTATCACTTTGAAATTATTAGGGAAGCGAATCTGATGAATATCCAGATGTCCCAGTTTTCTACCAGCACATGAATGCACCACATGCACTGGAGGCTGTGAGGTTCCTGGAAGCATTAAGAGAGATTCAAAACCTCTTGAGGGCCTGTGAAGTGATCCGGGTATAAATGCAGTTTTGTCTGTTCGTACCAGGAGATTCGGGCTCACGTATTTGCATTTGAAGATTTGTCTGCATAGGAGCCTTTTTGAACATGAAAGTATGAGATTTGTGAGGTTTAAGGAAAACAAAATGAGTAGCATTTTAGTGTTTGTGCAATTTTATCATTTGTGTATGTGTAAATTTATTCTGTGTGTGTAATTTCTAGACATTTGTGTGTGCATTTTAATCACATTAGCAAGTACTCCAAGTTATGAATAAAACTGCTTATTTTATTTACATCCCACATTACACATTCCAGTACCCAAAGTTAAACACACATTAGCTTACAAACACGGTTTGCATACCACTATTATGCACAAACAATGATGCTGAGTCTTTTTTCCCTCCATACTTAACCTTCCTTGCCTCCGGCGTTGGCATTTCTGCAGTACTCAGATGTAAGTCACTTAGGATAAACGCATCTGCTAAAAATGACAAAAAAAAAAATTCTAAAAACTGCTTATACTAAAGTTTTGCACTCACACTGAAGCATCTTCTCTTTTCATGGAAACTTAGAGTAAAAGGTCCAATGTCTGCTTCATTAATTTAGTCACTAAGTCATAGGATCAAATAGGAAACTTTTCCTCATGATAAGAGACTTTAAGACATTTTTGTGGACATTTTCTACATAAATTAGTTGCAATAAACGTCACAGTCCAACCTCTGTTTCTTTCATATGTCTTGCTGACAAAGTGGATTCTTCAGGCTCGCCATAGATAAGACGTACAGTACAGCGTAGCAATTTATTTTCTAAAACAAAGGCTTTGCTTCCTGTTGGAGACAGCTCTACCTCGGAGACAATGTCCTGAACTATAGAACCCAGCCTCCACCCATGATATGCGCTTCTCCGTCATGTATGTTGTGTATCCGTCTTTGAGCGTTTCTGGCCTCGTGTAAGACACCTAACGTGGGTCACGCCCAGCCTGAGCAACCTGTTTTTCCCACACATGAGCCACAGCACACTTATCTATAAACAGATTAGACTGCTAAGGTCAACGGCATTGCTCTCCTCTGCATTCCCCGCTCAGACTCTCCTCACCTGCTGTGCTCTGTCACAAGTCGTGAAAACCCGAACCCACCTTGTACACTTGCATGTTCTTTTTGCAGCATATGTATTTCTGTTCTTCTTCTCCCCATTTTTTGGCCCCATTCTCCTCTTCTTCTTCTGCCTGTGTGAAATAAAATGGCTGCCTTTCTCTCACAGCAATGGGTGCTTCAGGGGGCCCATAAGGCAACATGCATTGATAAGGAGCTGGGAAGGAGTGCGGCATGGAAAAGTTGAACCTGAGTACACATCCTGGGAGGATGTGTCAGTGACAGCTTTATCCACATGTTATAAGAGTGACAACAAGAGCAACACACATCCAAAGCACAAGCTTAGAAAACACAGCGTAGAGTCAAGGTTAGGTCAGAGTCGTAGGCTTCAGAGACGAGCAGGCTCACGAGGAACAGTGTCAGCTTCAGGAAGTCGGTGTGCGCTGCACAAGCTCAGAGCATGGCTCTTTCACTTCCTCCCACGTTGGGATTATGTGGACGCTGTTGCTTGCTTCCTTTCGCACGCAAAAAACGGCTGCTCGGAAAATTTTCCATTGAGAAGATTTAAGATAGGGCCCTGGATGAAGACAGTCATACAAATGCTCATGTATTAGTCCAATAAGATTTTTTTTAATAGCAAAGGATAGTTACCTGTACAGTCATTAATAAAAGAAGCTCATGAGGCAATCGCAACATCCATGGTGCAGATCTCCCCTTCCACCACATACCAGAGGTCTGATGAAAGCCAGGATGTAGCCGCGCTGTCATGTGGTTTCCACCAAATTCTGACCTTATGATCTAAATGTGGCTGACAGTGAGACACTTCAGACCAGACAGCATATTTCTATCATCCATAGTTTTGGTGAGTTTGTGTGAATCTCAGTTTCCTGGTATTAGCTGACAGGAGTTGCACCTGGTATATTTGACATGCATACTTGGTTGTAGCCAGTACTTATTTGAGTTGCTGTTGCCTTTATAGCATGTCCAACCAGTCTGCCCATTTTCCTCCGACCTCTGACACCAACAAGGCATTTTTGTCCCGGTAACTGCTTCTCACTGGATTGTTTCTCTTTTTGGATTGTTCTCTGGTTGTACGTCAGTCAGAAGATTATAAAATACCTGCTATTAAGGCGATATGTGAATAATAATGTAACAAACCTAAAGAATGTTCAAATAGTCCAACTTTCAATTGATTTAAAGTGGATATATCATGCTTTTAAATCCTTCCTTTTCACATGTAAATCATTCATTTATGGTTTATATAAA
>JBBDHI010000015.1:15479359-15490119 GCA_037177115.1 Craterocephalus stercusmuscarum
GGTGTTTCTTTACAGTCAATGAGAGCAGCTCGATTTGATGCTGTCTCTTTAAATCTGAACGAGACATTTCACGCCCCTTTCCTGGTCACAGAGCGTTCTTCTCGGTTAGACTCCGCCCCCTTCGGCCATCTTTGTAGCCTCTTAGGAGCTAACGATCGGCAGAGAACGTTTTTTAACAAATAACATGACCATATTTAGAGGAACCGCAGCAAATACTCGGATGTAATAGACAAGAAAATGTAATAGCGAATGGAGAAACAAAACAGACTGAAAAATATGACCCAAAAAGAATAATAAGATTTATATGTGGCACCGGGAGTCAATAAATTACATTTTCTGCTCTCCTGAACGCTCGAAAAAGACAAAAACAGGTATTTAAGGGCTTAAAATAAGTGGATTTTGCATATGTTCCCTTTAATTTTATCTGTATAAATGAAACAAGTGGAGGCATAACGTTGTTTTAACCTGGAAGACTTATTTTAAAGCAATAATATAAAAATTCTGACCCCAAAAATTGCCTCTGACTTGTCTTGATGGTACACTAAAATTCATTAAATATTCATTATTGCTCTACAGCATCCTTCTTTTTAGTCCTGAAGCATTATCTCACACAGCAGCAAATGGAAAACATGCTGGCTATTTTAAATGTGCACATGCTTAATTCAGTAAAAAAAAAAATAATAATAATAAAATAAAAATAAAAAAACAGGACTTAATTATCGAGGAAAGGGAGAATGAGGAGAACAGATGCATTTCTCTTGGTTAATACTATTCCATAATGTTGTCATTGGCCATAATTGTAAATAAAAGAAAATTGTTTCGTATGTTTTCATTGTAATCCTTAGAGCAGTGATCAGGGCATTCTGATGTAACGCAGTCCAGTCATTTGGATTGTATTATTGTACGGACAGTGAAATCAGCAGTGGGTGACTCCTGAGAGGAGATCAAAGTGGGGATAAAATTTCCCTGGATTCCAGTGACATGAATCCCTGACAATGATCCTTTGTGGTTTGATGCAGGATCAGGATTTTGTTACAGCTGGGAAACAGTCTTCTATTTTCTTAGTCCACATATCCACATAAACTCCACCTGTTGGCTCAGGTGTGGCACCTCATCCAGTCACGCTTTCCACACACTGGTTGCTTTCTCATCACACCACAGTTCCCCTTTGGTGTCATTCACACAAAGCAAACAGAGGAAGACTGCCGTACACTTACACGCATCTCACATACGTCACAGAATCAGCTGAGTGACGCCAATATTGTTGCTTTCAGCGTTGTGTTCTGTGATGCTGGCTCGCCTGTACTCACATAATCTATAGCAAATATAAATAACCCCAGCAAAATAAATAAATAAATAATAAATAAATAACCCCAGCAAAATAAATAAATAAATAATAAATAAATAACCCCAGCAACAGACGTGTGCAACACAGTTGGGTTGTGCAGAATAGTAGTAAATAACAAAAATGTTTTCCTTAAAGTCCATTTACATTTTAGACCTGTGGCATGAGGGTGATTTTCTTTCTATCATATGAATGAAATGAGAGTGAATAAGAGAAAGGGGAACATGTTATCACGTCCTGAGAGCGAGGGATAAATGCAGCAGCATTGTATTAGTATTTATAGAGACCAAGGCGAACACCTCCCATTCTGGATGTTGCAAATGCCATGTCTGAGGTGAGAACTGCTTCATGGAGGATCAAAGACATATTCCAGTGTTCACAGCTGCATCAGTTAAAGACAAACTGCTGCTGTTGATAAAAACTCAACCCTGCGTCTGCAGCGCTGCTCCCCCCTTTGTGAAGTCAAGTGGTTGCCAACAAGCTGCCAAAATCCTTGATTCGTTTCCTCTACGCTTTACCTTTTACTATTGTTATTGACCTTGTGGAATGAAGTGGAGTCCTGGCCCCTCGCCCCTGTCACTGATTTGACAGAGAGGTTTGGGTGTGTGTCCTGTTCTTTTCCATCCCATAACAGAAGAAACAAGGAACTCTGGCTTCAAGGTTTTAACGGTTTGCTCTTCTCAGGTCCTATTTCTGGCCACAGCCCTGAGGCATTGCACTTCAACATCCTGCAGCTCAGGCCTGACTGACCACAGCGCTGCCCTGTGACCCCCGGGGGCCCGTACTCCGCATGCTGATAATGGGAGGAACCGGGGGGCTGTGTTGTGTCTTGAAACTTCCCAGAATGACAATAATAAAAACAGTGTTTGTTTATGTTCTCACAAGAAGAGGGATGAGGAAGTTGAGGATAAGGGAAGTAAGATGAGTGTAAAAGTTCAGCGCGGGGGCCTGGCAGTCAACAAACAGCGGCTTCCCAGTTACGCAAGTTGTGACTTATTGTAATGTAATGACATTTTACTTGACCGAGTCCAAGTGTGTGTGTGAGTGTTTGTGTGGGTGGGGGAGGGGGGGGTGATTGCATGCCTGATGGGCTGGCTGTGTGAGAGTACAGTTTGTCTAGTCACTATAAATAACCCAAGTTTGATAACATTGGAGAAAAATGGCCCAAATTAGGAAATAAAAATTCAGAGTGTGCAGAAATAAGCAGTCCCATCAGGGATGCAGGCTAAGATTAGACAGGTGATGATTGGCAACACGTTACAACACAGTCTGCCATGTCAGAGCATTTCCTAAATGTTGACGCATTTGATTGAGCTTACTTGTTTTTTGGAATTTTTTTCTGCAAAGGAATGACTGAGAAACATATCTATTTATAAATTGTATCCTTGTCACGAGTTGGTGTGGGGTAAATTTCCTGTGTGAAACATACACATGAAAAGTTTCTTTTAGCCAAAGAAAGGCTCTTTTGGATTTCAAAGTTACAATCAAATCAAAATCAAATTTTATTTATATAGCACCTTTCATGCAAAAAGCAACAGCAAGTGCTTCACAAGTTAAAAACACCAGAAAAAAAGTCACAGACTACCTTAAAGAAAACCCACAAACCTGACGAAAGAATATGGGAAAGAAACCGTTAAGATGCACAGCAGCTGTTCTCTTCAGCTCTCCGGCTTTCTGTCTTCTTTAATGCTCTGCTGTATGGATTTCCTGTTTTTCAAGATCTCCTGCTGATAAGGGCTGTTGCCCGCTTTGAGCCTGAACTACGATCGATAGCTCTGCCTGTGTCTTTCCATCTGCTATCACCAGTGCGAAGTAGGGATTTTAATTTGCCTGGGTTGTGTCACAGACATGTGAACTGGGGCTGAAATGCTGCAGAAGAACAGTACATGAAGCGCATCTGCAGTTGTTCTGAGCTACAACATGGTCGGTGATCATTTCCAGAAGATATCTAAGCTGATAAATAAAAAAAGAAAAGAAAAACACTTAACGTCAGGGTCAAGGCTCCCTGCCGCCTTCTCACCGTTCCCCTGATGTTTTATTCAGCTGTAACATTCCTCAGCTCTCGCTGTGCTGCAGTGTTAGATAAAGACAAACAGGAGATGGAGTGAAGGGGTGCAGGGAGAGGTGAGCAGGTACAACCGGGAAAGGCAGAGGAGAAGCATTCTCTGAATTTCTAGCAAAGTACAGTATTTTTAGACAGCATCCTAATCTTGAGTACAAGCAGCTTAAAGCAGAAACAGGGTGAATCTTCAAAGTGACCTAAATCAGCTATTCGTGAGTATTAATTTTAATTGTGCATACCGGTAAATATTTCTCCACTCCCATCAGGTCATTTGGCAACAGGCTATCATATAAACATAAGTGGTATACTTTACTCAGTGTAGTTTCTTCTCTGGTTCTGTTGTATTTCAGTGGTTTCCATGAATACAACGGCAGCATTTAGTAGCCACAACACAGGGAGCCTTCATTGTAAACGGTAGCCTACACACTCTGCAGAAATCATGATGTCAAGTCTAAACAGCTGCAGAGCATCCTGTCCTGATGAGTGCACAGTGATATGAAAACAAAAGTCAGCCTGGAACACAAACAGTCGCTGCAACCCCCCCTCCCACCCCCCCGACTTTCTCACTTGCTCCCAGCAGCTCCCAGGCTATCTCACGCAACCCTCCGTGTAGGTGAAGATGCTGTCGTAATGACTGCTTCTATCCCTGCATTCACCCTTGTGTCACGTGACCTGACTCTCACACTCACCTGCTCCTCATGCCACAGTTAGCCATACCCCGTGTTCTTCATGTGTGAGTCTAGTTATGTTTTTAACCATAGTCAGTCCTGTTGCCTCACATGTACCAGAAGAAACATAAATAAGAAAAGAATAATGTGGTCTAATGACAGTTGTTTCCGTATGGATCCGAATTTCTTTGCATTGCTTCTTAATGCGATGAAACCTGAGATTAGAGTTAGCGCGCATTCCCACTTTGGGCTGCACGTTCCTTAAGGCTACGCCGCGAAAGTAACAAGCTGTTGAAAACCTTGGAGAAGAATTTAGACAAAATGTTGCACTTTTGTATTTGCGGTTCTGCACGGACCATCTGGCTGGCCTTGACATACCACCTAAGCGGACAAGACATCTGATGAATGACGCTAAAGCTACCCTTGAAAAGAAACCTTGGTCGCAAACATCCCGACGAATAACAGCCCAGCCAAGGATGGCGCTCTTTATTCACAGTGATGGCTTTTTTTTTTTTTTTACATTGTTGGGCTCATTCTGAATCCTCTTTGTGCCATTTTCTTTCTGTTAATCTGAGGAAGAAAATTGTAGAGAGAAACTGTTACACCCCCTCCATCTGACGCTCTGATGAGCCTGTCTTGTTTAACAGGGGTTTCGTGCACCTGCTGTGGTGATGAGGAGCCCACATGCGGCCCCTGGTTCCAACCATCACTTCGGTTAAGCAGCACATTATTCCTGTTATTCCCTGACACCGGGACGCTCCAGTCAGGGCTTTGGTCTCAGGTCCAGGGCAGTTCCAGGCCCAGCTTCCACCCCACGTCTGCAGCATTTTTGACAGATTTCACCTTGAAGGCCGACTCCCTGTCTGGGGAGCATTTCTAAGCCCAAGGCTGAGTCTGCCCAAAGAAAAATATGTGCTGCATTCAAACCACCTGCTAGTTTCATATCTGGAATTTGTCTCATTACTTTACTACAGGAATATAACTAGAATACAGGTCATCTCACTGTTCAGATGGTCTAGCACTTTGTGCTACCTGCTGATTGAAAAGTGCTTGGTTTGATTGCCAAGCAGCACTCAAATTTAACCCAAGTTCACAACATTAATTAGTAATAACAGGATTATTTCTACTTAATGTTCCTTTGTAATTTCACACCACCGCCTTTATCCAGCAGTTCTGCAAAGTATGATGAATATGGCACTAGTGCCATTCATTTTCACATTAGAATTAAACAAATGCTGGTTGTTTCCGCTACCTATGATGCAAGCTTGCAAAACCATTTCTAAAATCTGCCGTCTCACGCTCACCCAGCTTGTCTTCCCAACAAGCCGGAAAGCTTTCTGTAACACCAAAGCAGCTGTCTGTCCTGCCTGCTGGGAGATCCTGAATTACTAAAAGGTGAAGAACCAAAAAAATTAAGCCTCTCAGCAGCATCAGTACTACCTGTGCCCTGTACATCAAAGGCTGAGCAGAAACCAGCAGGGAGGCTTTTCTTCCACTAGAGACTCTTACAGCACTACGCTGCCTGACAAAAAGGCTGGAAGGTTTGGTGCATTAACCCACATGTTGACACAAAAGTAGGAACTCTGGGAGATTCAGGGGCAACTCATGGCTGCAAGGGATGAAGAAAGTTCAGTTTTTTGGAGGTGCAATGAGCATACATGCATGCACAGACACACACTGCAAAGAAGCAGCTGTGGAGAAACTGTTGAAAGGCTTTTTACGTATTACGAGATTCTCTGAGATCACAGACAGTGAAAGCGAGGTGAGAGTTGGGTGGCTCTCATGCCATGCAGCTGTATGGGTTTAGAGCTTTGAGAAGAGCCCTCATTAGGGAGGAAGAGTCACAGACACAACACGAGCACAGAGACGGAGAAGTCCCAGAGAGGCGGGTGCTGCCGAGGGAAACGGTAACAGGAAAATGAAACCTTCATAACACCTGTGCATTTGAGATTGGGAGATTAGGATCAGCTGTGGTGAACCTCTGATCACAGGAGATGAACTCCAGGCCTTTGCTACAGTCTGTAAAAAAGAGAGGCTTTTCCTTTCACTCAAATTGCTGTATAGCAGCAAAAAACAATCATTTTGGTTTGAGATATGTGTGGAAAAAAGGGTTACACACAGTTATAATCATCATCAATTTTAAACCCTTCATTACTTTTTAATATCTAAAAACTAATAGCCAACTTCCAAAGAGTGCAAATGTCAAATCAAGTCCTAAACTGATATGAAATATATGAAGATCTAACAAATACAAATATATAAATATGTTTAAATTCAGCAGTTGGAGAGCCTCAGCGACGCTTTACAAGCTTAAGAGATACTGACTTTTTCATCCCCATTAGGTTATTTACATTGCAGCATGTTTGAAATGGAGCCATGAGAAAAGGAGGAAGAAAAACCCTCTTAAACTCTTTCCCTCCCTTAAGGAAGTGCATGGAAAAAACGAATAAAAGAAAAATCTCCATCTCTGTAGGCAACCCAAATCCTTGGTGGCTGCAGCCAAACTCTAAATTAAAAGGAGTGGAATGATGGGATATTTAACAGGCACAGCGCTGTGCCGTGAGGGGATGGAAGTTTTCTCATGCTTAACAATTTGTTCCTGTGCCGTCTGGCTTTCAGAGGGATCAAACCAATTAAAAACATGCAAGCATGCACACAAATACAAACCAGCTCAAATATCAGCAGTCATAATAATAAATAAGGATTCTGTGACAAATGTAGCGTAGTCACAACAAACAACCGGCAAACCCTCAGGCAGCTCGTTATCTCTAAGATACTTTCCTGGAGTAAGCTTTTTTTTTTCAAAGCAAGAAGGTCAGAGCGAACTCTGGTCGTAGTAAGTAGCAGACACAACTGTTTTGTTTCCTACAAATATTAAGGAATGCAAACATGTTTGCATTAGAAGCAGGGAGGGAAGGCGACATGTTGAAAGTGATGTATGCCAACATATGTTAAAAAGATAACAAGCAGACCGTTCGAAATCTAAATTCATAATAGCTACCTCCATAGTTTAGTGATAATTTATATCATTAAATAATAATGATGCTAATCAAGAATTGTTCATTGTCCGTATGCAAGCATAATGAAATTTGTTCGTTTCTCGCTTGGTTTAAGGCACAGTAAACCAAGAGAAGACAAAAATAAAAAGTATAATGAAGGCAAATAGATATATCTCTAAACGAATAACAGAAGAAATGTAATAAAAATTAATAAATGATACATCTTATGATAATGAGAATTATTATGTTGCATAATGGTATCTCTAAACAGTGAAAATGTTACAAATGTTAATTGTAACTTGGCAAACTCTTGTCATTAGACTGAACTGAAGAATTAATTCCTCAGTGAACTGATGGTCGATTTAAAGCCATGTCACATATATTTCTTCACTTAAAACTCTATGTTTCCGACTCATTTTGATAGCACACTGACATTAGCAAGCTGTAGCTACCCTGCAGTGTCCTGAGACTAAGGAACTGTATTTTACAACCTTTTGTTCCAACCCAGAGCATCATGTGACAGGTGTGTTTTGCTTTACAGCACCACATCACACACTAGCAACTTCATGTCATGATTACAGATTTAGTTTTAGGTATGATTATTGTCAAAGACATATTCACAGCTGCCACGGTTATTGGGCATTAATTCCTTCCCAACGTGTGAAATCAGCCTGAATGCATCAGTGCACAGAGATTTATCTGCATCTCTTTCTTTTTGCATGGACACATAAACAAGTGATTGCTCAGGTCATTTCCAAAATAATAAATGTGACCTATCTCAGCGAGGGAAGCTGATTTTGGGCGTATACTTTTCACAGCTGAAACATATGCCCCAAATCTTTGAAAACCTTTTCATTCTGTGGACAAGTTGAGATACTTCAGATAAATTTGGTGTGAAGTGATAAAATTAGGGAATTTTTGTAATTAATTTATGATTGACTGAAATCAAATAGTTGCAATATCCCTAATATCACCACACATGAAAAAGCAAATCCGAATCTCAGTAGACACTTGCTAGAATTCATCTCTGCACAGTCCTGCTGAATGCACAGGTTTCTTTAAAGATGTCCTCATTAATTCAACAGATTCCCTCTTTTCTTCTTCCTTTTAAAGAACTCCTTACATCTGCAAGCTGCCATTTATTGGTGTCTACTTACCTTTTACTCAAAGGTATCAGTCTAAATATATCCTGAACATGGGGAAATGTTAAGAGGAAAACAAAGAAAGAATAGGGTGTGGATGCAGAAAAATTCCCCACCACACACTTTTCCTAAGGTCAAAGGACAAGACTGAGAGCGACTTCTTTTCCGGAGATCTGCATGTTCTTCTCGGAATATTCCATTTAGTATTCCTTTTAAGTATTCATTTAACAACAACTTGGCCTCTGGAAGCCTGGAAAATGATCGGATAATTACAATTCCTGTTATTTTCCATTGTTAGGCTTAAATAGATGGTGAAGCTAGTTGGACATTTTAGGAAAAATGTGCATTATGTTGAGGGGAACAATGTTTTTCTTAACACCCCTGGTTGCGAGTTGCACATGTTTTATACCGAATTGATTGAGCTAAATTTACCAGACGTTTTTCTGAGCACAGGGAGTCCGGATCTATTTTCAGAACATCCCTGTGGGAAAAGACTTCAGGAAGGAACCTATTCCGGTTTCCGGGGTCGGAGGTTAAAAGAGCTCTTAATAAGCCTCGCCGAGGTATTTTCTGACTCGAGGAACTTACATTCTTATCATCTTATCTCAGACTCTGGAGCCAACTTTGGAAACTAAAAGTCTCTTTCGGCTAATGGGATAAAACTACCATAATGGACCGAAGAAAACCACAGCAGGGCTGAAGTCATGTATGTGCTGCAGGCCCCCAGAGCAGATCGCACAGAGCATTAGCAAAGACCCGAGAAAGAAGTGCAAACAGTCGTGATTAAACTTGGGGGATGATGATCCTCTGCTTTGACACAGCCTCATTTGGTCTCGTGGTGGCCTGCATACCTTGGCTTCCAGCAGACAAAATACCCCCAGGGATCCTAAAATACACAGCAGGCCAAGTCTTGGCTGCGAGGTGGGGCGGCAGCAGCAGGACTGCAGGCCTCTCTGCAAGCCTGAACAGGCTGGTCAGCTGCGCAGGCCTCAAATGAGTCAAACTCGTAACACGGGAGGAATGTTGGGAGCTTCTTTAGTGTATCTGTTTGCACAAAATAAAATCCAGACTCAAAACACTGACATCATTATTTCCACATTAGACTAAATTAAGGAAGAACAAAAGGTGACAAACGCAGACACAAACGGTCCCTCTGTGCTTTCGCTGCAGCCGACTGTCTTTATTAGAAATATTTTGATCATCAGATCCAAATTAGCTGCTAGTAAATTTAGGAATCGGGGCTGATGAGGACATTACAGGGTCAAGGGGGTCGTTGTTCTGCGATATTAAACAGGTCAGGAGCAACACACAGTGGCCACATGGTGTGACTGCAGCAAGTTTCTTCAGAATTACATGTTCAAGTAAATCAGAAACAAAATACCAGGAAAACCAATACAATAACAGGAAACTGAATCATTTATAATTCTCTCGTGAATCAGATTTTTAAATCCTAAACTTACAACTCGAACGAGCGCTCACATGGGATTACAGTTACTAAACCTTATCTCAACACCTTCAGTCTCAGCAGTCAACACGAACCACACAAAACAGATGAGTGTGTATGAAATCAGCCAAAAGACTGAACCAACGAACAAGGCTGACGACGCTGGAAATAAACAGAGAGGTGAGTTAAAAAGCAACAAACAGTACAGACTACACCTCACAGAAGGTTACATTTTAGTGAAGTAATGAGCATCATATTGGAAGTAGATTGTCATGCACTACAGTATAGTATTAGCAGACATGTTTGTGGCAACACCTGGAAATGGAGGCTGGTGTATAAACACAAAAATGTTATTAAAGGCTTCAATAGAACTATATTTGGAATTATACCTTCATTATCATGAGTTACACAGCGGTTATTGAAAGTTCAGACGCCTAACAGTAAAACGGTGGACTTAACTAATATAGCCAGTAATGAACCAGATTATTTTAGACCCAATATTCAGTTTAACCCATTAAGATCTGACACAACAAATGAAAGTAGATTATGAATGCTCTTTGATGAACACACAGTAGAAAGACGTCTGCCTTTAGTGCATATATGTTATTAAAGGAACTATACCCCATATCACGTCCGGCTAGTTGAGTTTGCGATAGAGGCTAGTTTTTTAGCTTTGGCGTGACGCTCTCTCTCGCCCAATGGGGTGAACTTTCGTAACTTCCAGATCCTTAAGGGAACGCTCTTACTGGCTGATCGGAATCCAGACGTTCAAAAGTTCCCTTTCTGGCAGAGAAAGAGCATCATGACAAAGCTAAAAAACTAGCTGCTATCGCTAACTAAACTAGCCAGACATGGTATGGGGTATAGCTCCTTTAATGGCTGGTAGCCTACCTGATGAGGGATTCAAATAATTAAGGCTCACTCCAGGCTTACTCCTGAACCCCCTCTTTAACATGCCTTCTGAAGTGCAAATGTCTCCATCCAAACTGGCTTGTGTTGGTTCTGACCACTACTGATCTGTACCACACACACAGACGTGCTGTATGGATCTACGGAGGCCTACAAAGCTGCTACTCTTGTAAACACAGGAGGATGTCGGA